>CM074496.1:8080815-8096723 GCA_037389245.1 Oryzias sinensis
AAAAATGAGAGAAAACGTCAATGAGAAACAAGTCACCCACTAATGCGTTCAGACACACCAATAACTTGCTCTCTGTTTCTTTCTCGGTCTGTTCTGCACACTCACTGACACATAAACACAAATGGTTTTGGCAGCAGCAGGAACAAGGACTAACTTTCAGTCAGATTTTCTCTTCATTGTTTGGAGCCAGTCATGTAAGGGACATGAAAATAACTGCAGGGTTTAAATATTTCTGTTATGGCTTTGATAAACAGTAACCATAAAATGAGAATGTGGTTCTCTGTTTCTAGTTTTACATACTTTTTTCTAATTTCTGATATACTTTCTTTCATTTTATACATTGTTATTTTACTGACATTCACCCAAAGTTTCATTTGTAAAATTTCAAATAATATTAGGGTAAAAAACAACAACTTTTAATCTATCATTTTGTCACTATCCCCATTTTGTCACTATCCCCAAAAACTTTTTTTATACACTTTTTTTGTTCAAAAAATGGCTACCCCAGTGTCCAGATCAAAAAAAAAAAAATAATAGTAGATTGGTATACTTTTCAGAGTTTTTAAAAAAAAATTCTTGAAGATGCTTATAGGTGTTTACAAGTCCAAATCAAATCAAACTGATCAGCTAACCATAATAGGAATTTACCCACATCTCTACTAAAGTCCTCAAGTCCACTAAACTATTTTATGTTTATTATTATACATAACAAGTCACTGATTCTATTGTTTAAAGTAAAAAAATCTGAGTCATCAAATTTATAAGTCTTTTCTGATCAGGAGTCAGTTTTCAAGTGTGCTATAAGCCGAGTTCCATATTTTTAAAGAAAGGCAATTATTATTTTGTGCTGTAGACCAATTTTTATGCTGCAACTAAAACCTTAGTTTAAACTGCCCTTTCAGGTGGATAAGGGGCGACAAATGGGCAAACCTGTACAGGACACGTTGGTGGCCACCACAAAATATAGAGGTCATAGAATTCATAAAGCACTTTATGTGTATTTCACTTACTTCTTAAAGTTTTTGTGTAAATGTTACACAATTGTGCGTGATTTTTGCGAGATGCATACGCACATTTGTGGCTTTCCACGAACGTTCCAGGTATGTCCACATATGTCTTAAACTAACCTTTTAAACTAACACTTTTATAGTAATCAATGTAAAAAAATAAACTAGAAAATTCACTTAATTTCTACGGTGTAATGAAAATAAACAATATCACATCGCTAGTAAAATCTGTGGAAACCTCATTTTGAACGTAAAAAATAAATTCATATTTAGGATCAGTGCTAATTACCTTTCAATTTCTTATTGTATTTTCTTTAGGCCTTAATGTTAAACATGACAATTAGCCAACCAAACAAAACCTTGGATTAGCTCTAAACCTTGCTTACACACAGATCTAAATTTAATTATAATGAAAAACAATTTAATAGGTTTTCTTACCAAGTAAATACCAGGTTTACCAATTAACATTGTTGTCCAAGATTCGTGTTTACTTATTTGTATTTTCCGTGTCACAAAAAGCGAGAACTATAACTCATTACCGGAACAATAAAACAATGAATTTAAACACATTTTGTATTTTCAGCTTCTTTGAGTAAAGTTAAAGATCGACTAAATATAGTTTTCTATAATTTGCTTATCAACGAATTTTTTCATTTGGATTGACCTCAGTACAAAATCAAACGAGGACACAAATTGCATTTGCATTTTCTACCATATTTTTAGGCAGAATGATAAATACCAAAATGTTCTTCTTCTTTGCAGCTGTGCCACTGTGCACAGTGATGACAAAGTCTCAAAGAATCTGAAGATTTAATCTGATGGACAGATTTAGGTGAGCGAGAATATGGTGGTGTCCCCCAGGTAAATGAGAAAATGTCAATGTCAGTCCTGGTTGACATGTGGAGACTTGACAGAAAGGCTAAAAAGAATGATAAGTAGGGTTTGTTATGCAAGTAATCCTAAAAGATTGTTCTAAGTGCTCCAATTTTAATACAATGTTAAATTTTTGTCTTATTTTGTGTCCAAAAAAATCTCTAATCTTTTATACATACTTTAAGTGTTGTCATAGATGTACAGTTTTAGCAAATGCATTGCTATAAAAAGCGGAGATTAAGGAATTTCTTCAATAAAACTTAAGTTGTGAAGGACACGCTGCACGACAACACAAGCAGGTGAAAATAAAAAGTGAAACATCCTACCAGAGGTATCTTTATTTTATATGGGAATCACAGGCCCTTTGTTGCTATTATTTTAAAAATGACCCAAAGATGCTGTTTGAATCACACAGAGTCACAGCTTTCATCAACTAAGCTTTACTTAAAATTGCTATTTTTCTTTATTTTTTTCTTAACCTGTCCTGTCCAACAGCTGAGCAAACAGATGAGAGCTGAAGTCCTCTTGTGTTGGACGTATTTTACTTTTAGAACAGGGGATTATGAATCTTCTAACAAGGTAAGAGTGTAAAAGGACAATTTTAATTAATTAATTAATTTTTTTTTCAAAATAAGCCCTATTGTAATCGAGGCCAAAATTTATTCAGAAAACAAGCAAAGAAAAAAAACTTTATTCGTCGTAATCATATTTGAACATTTTTTTTGTTGGACCTGACGGTCATTGGTTATTATTCAATAAACTGCACTTATAATTTCATAAATATCAGTGACTGTGAGGTCAAAAACATGACCAGAAAACTGTGAAAAGCTGTGCAGTCACAAATGTGTGCAGCAGCTTGCAGATCAGTTGTTTGCGATAACCTAATTGGCCCATAAATGAAGGCTGATGCAGAAAAGCAGTCATATTTATAGGCTATAGGTGGGCGGGGTCACAATAACAGCGTTGCATGAATGACCCTTTCCTTCAGATGTCATAGGGAGAAAAAAACTTATTGTGAGAAGAGATTTGTCACTCAACCCGATTTTTCTTTTTTCAAAAAAATCTGAAAGATACAAACAGATGTCAAATTAAGTGCTCATTGTTGCCACACCATTGTGTGGCGCTTTCTTTCCCTGCTACATTTGGCATGCGTCCCCCAGGTTGCCGACCCCTGATGTAAGTTATGTGCATTTACTAATATGAGTGGGGTAGAAAAGCATGTAGCAAAGATCTGAGAAATCCCACATAATAAAAATGGAAAATATGTTGTCTGTAGTTTCTATAGTGATGCAGTTAGTGATAGTTACTTTTATCTTCTGTTTTTTAATCTGGTCATGGTTTGTTTCCTGCAATACAGCCGCCAAATGTTATTTTCTAGGCACTTTAGATACCTTGGTTTTGTCTGTTCTCTGAAATACTAAGTTGAAGGCAAACTAAATAAGGGGGAGTGCAAAGCATTTTTGCTTTTCCCACCCAATCAGACCAACTCTGGCATAAAAACTCTCTGAGGTTTAGAAGACATTACAATATTCCTTTTAAAACAGTGAAAACACAATTTAATTGCACAGCTGTGCCACAAGAATGTTAACCCAGTGGAT
Source organism: Oryzias sinensis (assembly GCA_037389245.1). Taxonomy (NCBI): domain Eukaryota; kingdom Metazoa; phylum Chordata; class Actinopteri; order Beloniformes; family Adrianichthyidae; genus Oryzias; species Oryzias sinensis. The sequence goes on from CM074496.1 coordinate 8,084,294, forward strand.
CAGGGACAGCAGCTCAAAACACACTCCAAAGATAAGATATATAAAAGATGATTTTTGGGTAACAAAATGGATCTTGGTAGTGGGGGAGGAAGGGACTTTTGGTTGTACCAAAATAACAAAAACAATACAACAAAACCAGACATAACGGCTACTAAGTCTCTGGAACAAAAAGATAAACTTCAACTGGTCCTGACTGCCTTTCCTCCCAGCTCCTCAGCTGCATCACCTTCATACTGTTCTTCTAAAAGGCCGTGTCACACTGCCGCTACGTACAATTTGCGCATTTTCCAACGTGTCTTCACGTAAGCTGTCTAAAATTTTTGGTTGGTTGAGAATTACGCAGTTTGTGTGTATTTTACGTAGTGTGTATGCAATTATTGCAATAATTATGAAAATATTACACAATTGTGCAGGATTTTTGCGAGATGTCCACGCAGATTTGTGGCTGTCCACGACCATTCCACAAATGTAGCCCATCTAAAGTTAGATAAGATAATTCTACTCTAAGAGTTCTGGTACATCGCCTGTCCGTCCTGGGGGAGGATCCCTCCTTCATGTGGACACCCCTGAGGTTTCTTCTTTTTTTTCCGGAATCCGTCTTTTTTTTAAACGGAGGGAGGGTCTAAGAACAGGGATGCTCAGTTTAGTTTAGTCTGTTTAGTTAGTTCAGTTTAGTATTTTCCTATTGAATTCTATGTAGTCATGATCCTTATGATTTTACGTTAACTTTACAGTTACCGGTACAAAGCCCATCGAGACGACTGTTGTTGTGATTTTGGGCTATACAAATAAAACTGAATGGAATGAATATGTCCACGTATGTTTAACACACTTTTTACGCATATACCATCAATGTATAACTTCCATATCATATTTACAGCACATGGACCCTAAGATCCTCTGGCACTGGTCTACTAACCATTCCATAGAACGGTCTGCCAGAGGACCCGATGACATTTTTAAGAAAATGCTCAAGACCCATCTTTTAGCCAATTTTACTATTCTTCTTATTATTATTCTGTATTTATTGATCTATTTTATCACATTTTATTAATCTACACTAGATTATTAATATTTAATTTTAATATTCCTTATTTCATTGTTTTATGGTTTATTTGTTTATTGCTTTTATCAGTTTGTTTACTTTTTCATTCTCATTTTTCTTTCCGGTGCTTCCTCAGCTGGATCCTCTCCCTCTGGGTCGGCTGCTGTTCAGCCGCTGCAGCTCTAGATGGGGACCTGCATCTCCACTTTGCTGTGGTGGAGCGGTCCCTGCCTGTGATGCTGCATTTGACTGGTATGCAAGTTGTTATTCACTAGTTGTTAATTGATTAAAAATAATTCCAAAACTAAATTAATTGATGATATGAAAATTAGAAAAAAGCATTTGGATTGAGACATGGAAGATTTATTTTATTATGACTTAAAAATGACCAAGTGCATCACAGCGTAAAACATACATGTGATGCAGCAAAAAATAATCAGTCCATCATTCCAGTCCAATATGTGGAAACACTTTGAATTTAGCAAAGACATGACCATACACTGTGGTGGATTCTTCCATTCATTCTTGCTTACTTGTTTATTTCTACACATATTTAACTTACTTGATTATCTTGCAAGAAATACAAGGAATCAAGAACTGTTCAGTACTCATTTATCTCTGAATCACACTGGTTGAAATTTTGGCTCAGAATTCATTCTACATCAGTTTATTGGATCGGTTAAAATAAACCAATCCACTATGAATTAGATCATTAACCACAAATTATGATTTGAATCGAATGATTGTAAAAATGAATTTTTGCCCCCTTACGAAGAAAAGATAATAAGTAGATGAAGCTTGAAAGCTGAAGAGGAACCAAACTTCCCTGATGCTATACACTCTAGAGATAGATTATAAAAACAAACAAACAAGACAAAAAAAAAGAGCTAGGAAGCAAAACTGCTGCAAATGATCAGCCATGTGCTACAAACATTTCATTTTGCTGCATTTTGCTCAAAAAGTGAAGTTTTGACCGACAGACATGCTTCAATAAAATGAAATATTGAAGTAAGATGTTTGACATTTGTTCTTTAAAGGCTCTGCCAGTTACTTTTATAGCTTATAGCTCAATAAATAACAATTTAAAATGTCATCTTTTGTTATCCGCTTTGGGTTGTCTTGGCCTCAGTTTTAGCAGTGAAAAACTCAGTTCAGCATGAAAAACTTGACAATCACTGGCAAAATAATAGTAAAAGAAAAATGCAAAAAGCCTGTCATCACATATGACAGAATCCATGTTTTTAAAAACGGGTCTTTTGGCACATTTGTTTATTTGGGCAAAGAAGGGTGTCGAAGCAAAGTTATTAATTAAAAACTTTTTCTTTGTCTGATAAACTAATTGAGATTAGTAGGGCCTTGAGGAAACGATTTTGCTGTGGAGAAAGTGAAACACTCTTTGACAATATTATAGACAGTTTTTCTTGTTTTTTCTCCCTTTTCCCTTTGAACATTTTGGTAGAAGATTTTAGCCTCAGTGCCCAAAGGAAATAAAACCCCTGGTGACACAGGGATGTCTAAAGTTCTTTATTTTACAACAAATTGGAGTAGGTGGTCTATTTCATGTTAGGATCTTTTTAGGCCAAATATTAGGAAAAGGGGGCAAAACTGGCTTAAAATTTAATTATATGCAACTTGCAGTTTTAAGTCCAGAACCTCTGTGATTTGCAGTTAGTACCATTATATAAAACGCATAGTTCATGTGTATTTCCCTGCAGGATAAAAGTCAGTTGTTTCTTAAAATCAATCACAAAACATCTGACAGTTTACAAGTCTCTCTTTTCTGTCGGGTTCTGTTTATTTCTGTCTTTATATTTTGTGTGTATTTAATATCTTTAGTTATGTTTTGGATATCTTTTGCAATCAGGTTCTGTTCTGACTTGATCACAGCTACACATTGTTTTTTATTTACAATCAATGCTTCTTTTTCATTGATCATCATTTGTGCTTAAATCTTTCTTTTATATAACTCATTCGAAAGCTGGAGGAAAAAAAATATTCCAAACACTTGATGGTAAATAAATATTTGAGTGTGGTGATGTTGAACACAGGGCACAAGGGAGGAGACGAGGGAAAAGCTAAGAGAAGGTAAAAAGAAAATATAAGGTGAGAGCAGAGAGAGGTTGAGACAAGGCTATATAGATACACAGAGGGGGTTGACAAGGTGACACAACACAGGTGAAACTAAGGGCAGATCATCCAAACAAAGGCACTCAGCAAAGCAGACACACACACACACACACACACACACACACACACACACACACACACACACACAGAATCGGAAGTTCAGACATAAGGATGCTGCTTTTGCCATGCAGTGTATTCAAATATATTAAAACTATAATACCTTTTAAAATTCTGCTTTATTCTTTACATGACAGGGAAACTGAATTTAGGTTAAAAAGAAGCATGGCTTGGTTCCATTGACTGTATATGAGAACTGGACTGAGCGAGTGCAATGTCACCCATAGAAAATGGCTCACTTCCAGCTCCAACAAGTCAATTCAGTCGCCATATTTTCACGCATTAATACAGATGCTATATATTAGAGCTAGACTATGTTGGTAAGCAGGATTGTGTCATGACTTGTAGGATGGACAGACCCAGATGCTGAAACCCAGAATGTGGACACAGATAGGTATGAAGTAAGTAAGAGTATTTATTTTCCTTCCAGGAGAGATGGTTGTGGCTTGGTATTAGTCTGATGAGGAATGCGGCTTGAGGCGTGGCTGAGGTAGTAGCTGACTGACTGACTTCCACACAGGTGACACTTGGAGGCAGGAATCCTGAGGCAGGGAGAATAACGTTTGTCTGGCTGCAAGACTTGAGTATACTAAACATGAGCGAGACTGAGACCAGGCATAGTCACTATAAGGGGAAACGAACTGGCGTTGAATACTGGAGCTGGGTCTCCTTTTTTTTTTTTTTTTTTTTTTTTTAATCCTGTCCTGTCCAACAGCTGGGCAGACAGAGAGCTTGAGGGCCTCTTGTGTTGGACATATTTTACTTTAACAAGAGGGGTTATTAATCTTCAGACAAACCAAAGGTATGTCTGGATAAACCCCTTTTGTAATTGAGCCAAACTTTATTAATTTCAATCATGTCTGAAAATCTTTGGTGTTGGACCGGATGGAAAAGGAAAGAGGGGAAGAAGAGAGAGGGCTGACAGAGAGAGGGGGGGCAGGAGGTGATAACAGAGGAAGGATAAGACCATGAAGGCACAAAGCAACAAGTTTCACTGGTTGTTAATCATTATAAAAGGTTCAAATGTAGTACAACAAGGGGCGGAGCTCAACTAGCACACACACCAAATGTTATAACCCACTGCTAGCTGCAAAAAAATGTCCACCTGTCGATATATACAAAACAGATAGTGTTCACTAATACATACTTATGCCTTAAACCAACTAGTGTGAAATATTTCAGTCATTCAGTCATGCAAACTGTTAGTGCAAAGGTGAGCTAACACCTGTGCCTGTGTGAGTGTTTATGTTTCAAAATGGATGGTGGAATGTGGAAAGAAGGAGGAGAGTGCCCAGCCATCCCCACCCTGGGTGATCCCCTGCCCAGAGCAGCAGCGGCAGCCTGAATCCCCCTAACGCCACACACGGAACCCGCAGGAACAACGTCGCTGGCTACTCAAGCCCGCCACCCAGGCCAGGGCCAGCAGGACCGCCGCAAGGCCCCCAGAGCCAGAGAGCAGGGAAGCACGGAGGGAGAGAGAGCGCCGCCCCAGCCCAACCAGGAGAGCAGCCCCCCCGCCGCGCCGGGAGAACCCAACGCAGGGCCCCACCGGAGACGGACACCACAGCCCCAGACGAGCACCCCACCACCACCCAGGGAGCTCCCGGGCATCCCCGCCCAACCCCAGGTGCACGAGCCAGGACCCCCTCTGTTGAGACCTGCCCCGCACTCCAGGCAGCCATCCGCCTGCCCACGGTTGGTCCAGGAGGAGCGAGCAGGCCCGCCGCCCCGCCCAAGAGGGGGAACTGGGAAAAGAGGGCCCACAAGGGGTGTTAAATATGGCTCGTAATTCAGGCTCGGCCACAGTTGAAATTGGCACCCAGCCCAGGAGCAGTGCGGATCAGAACCACCCCAGGGACGCAAAACACCCGGCTCAGATGTAATGTGAGCCCTCGCCGCTGGAGAGAGCACCGCTGGCCCAGGAAGCCGCACTCCGGGACACGCCGCTATTGCAAAGGGGCCCGCACCCCCCACCAGGGAAGAGGCAGGGGACAGATGGTCCTAGGTCCCACCTTCCTTGCAAAATGTGTGTACGTGTATGTGTGTTTGAGAGGGTGTGTGTGCATGTGTGTGTGTGTTTATGTTGGAATGTATATATTGTGGGGAGGTGGTAAAAGTAAGGGGGTGTAGCAAATTGGTGGGTAGGGCACTGAGGGACATCTCCAGCCACCACAGGACGCCCTCACCTCCCCACCAAGGGACCCTAAATGTCTAAGGTGGAATTATGGTGGTGCTAGAGGACATCCGCTGCTTGCTGGCAGTGATGTCCAAGCACCCCCACCAAGGGCCCTACATGTCTAAGGTGCAAATAAACCAAAGAGGGGCCCACCCATACGGCAATGTCCATAGGAGGGGGCCACTGCCTAGCAACCTCCCAAGGCTCATCGCGAGGCTAAGCCTCCCACCCTCACCCTATTATGAGGTTATATGAGGAAGGGGTGCTAGACAGCTGGTAGACTGTCCCTCGGTGGTCAAACAGCTGTCCCCAGCAAGGGGGCCAGGGCCCACTCCAGCCCAGGCTCCCACCGAGGCGCCGACACCCCAGGCCCAGCACCACTCCCACACAGAGAGAGCCAGAAAGCGTTGGCCCCTCGGAGCAAGCCCAGCCTCACCCCCAAACGCCCTAGAAGAGCTTCTGGTCAGGCCTCGACGGACCGAGGCAGCCGACGGCCGGGAACCGGGCCGATGGCCCCAGCGGGACTCCCGACTCCACAACCCCCTGCCCCGCACTGGCCAGTGGGCCCTCCCCAGAATGCTCCCCCACAAGGCAGGGCCGACAAGACCCCACCCCACCACCCCTGAGACCCCGCAGCCAAACGGATGACACCCAGAGCGCACTGGGGCCCTAAGAGGGTTGTCCTGCTCCCGCCCCAGAGCCAGGAAGGGCCGATCCCAGCCCCAGGTGTAGGTGGAAGCCCATCCAGGGCCGCGGCCTCTGAGCAGCTCACAACCCCAGCACAGGCAAAGGACCACCCCTGCCACAAGCCAGACCACCACCCCACCCCAACTCCACGCACTCCCCACACCCACGCCCAGAGGACCACGCAGCGCCCCAGCCCGCCCCACCCAGGCGCCGGACCCGACTTCTCGACCAACGGAGCTCCCCACTACTCGAGGCCCCGACTTCACCCCAGCCCACGGCAGAAGGGCAAGGAGCAGCGACGATCAGGCCCCCCCACCCCCTAAGTCATGGAGTTAGCTATGGGAGACCAGAGAGACTGAATTCTTTCAAAGTTACTTGAACTTTGGGCTGACATTTTTCCAAGCTGATATGATCAAGCAGCAGATTTCTGTGTTGACTTATATATTTATATATTTTTCTTGCTTCTTTCCAATTTATTAAAATAGTTTTTTTAGCAATGCAAAGAGTTATGAAAATGATAGAGCCTAATCCTCTCTACATCGATGGCACTCATGTCACCAAGCACACAAAGTGACGGTGAAGCCGTGATTGAAACCTTGTGCCAGACTGATAGATCGGCACATACCTGCTGCCAGAGAGCCTGACAGGCGGTAGAACCACAGTGCATGGCGTAATTGGTCGGGCAGATTACTGTCACAGTGCTGACAAAATGTCTGAGTTATCGAGACCCATCTTGAACATCCTCTGTCCAGTGTAGTACCTGTGAAGAGTTTTGAATGGATTAGCTGCAGATTTGGACTTTGTCAGTTTAAAGGTGTTTAGACAAAGTTCGACCAAAGCTTCTCTTCTGTGCTGATGCTCAAATCCGCATCCCATTTTGTTGTCGGAAGTGAGATATTATTATCTAAATTACATAAAAGTTTGTATATTTTGGAGAGAGTTTTATTCATTGAGAAATTGATCAGAGTAGTAACTACATCTGGTAGCTTTAAATCGTTATTCTGTATTTAAACTTTTAGTAATAATTGCTTTTGCTGCTGGATATTCCAAGAAGTTATTTATTCCATGTTTGTCTTGAAGTTCCTGGGAGTTATGAATCTTCTATCAATAATTATGTGTCTAGTTGTTTTATGCCCCCTGCTTGCCAAGCTGAAGTGGATAATCTTTTGTTTATGAGATGTCTGGGTTGTTCCAGATGGGTGTCATTTTGCACGGTTGAATTGATGATTTTGATATTTTGAGAAATTCCCACCAGGCAGTTAAAGTGGCGTTTATATTAATACTTTTGAAACAATCCTGTTTTTTAACTATTTGGCTAATAAATGGAAGATCTGACAGGTTGATCTTTCCACATAACGCTAATCCCAAGTCTAACCATGAGTTGGTTTCTGGATTATTTTTTAACCATTTTAAGAGATGTATTGTAATCTATTTGGTAAGAAAGTAATTGTGAGTTAGTAATTTAATCCTCCACATCTTTTGCAGATTTTAAAGTTTTTAATTAATTTTTGCAGGTTTATTGTTCCATAGAAAGCTTGATAAGGATGAATCTAATGTTTTGAACCATTTTAATGGCGTGGTTGTGTGGGAATCATTATAACAGATAATTAATTTTGTAGATTTCTATTTTTACCGTACTACCTTGCCCATAAGGGACAGAGGCAGGTTGGTCCAGCGTGTTAGATCGTCCTGTATGTTTTTCAGTACTGGGGTGTAGTTTAGCTGCACCAGTTCTGATATTTTGGGGGAAAAATAAATACCTAGATATTTTATATTGCCTGATTTAACTGGTATTGTGAGTCCTGTTCAAGAGACAATGTTCAGTGGTAATAAACAGATTTATCTCCAATTAATGGAATAGTCTGATATAGAAGGAGAATTATTAATGATTGTTGCCGTTTACTTACAGAATGTATATTACTTAAAAACAGCAATATGTCATCTGCATAGAGACTAATTTTATGATGGCTGTGTTTGGTTTTAATTTCTTTAATACTTATTCTGTCTTATTGCTGCAGCTAGAGGCTCGATAAATATTGCAAAAAGAGAAGAGAGAGTGGGCAACTTGGGTTCAGTTCCTCTTCCAAGAAAAAAACCTGTTGGAAGTCTGTTTATTAGTTCTAACTGATGCATTGGGGGGTTGATATAATATTCTTGATCCAATGATGGTAACGATTCTCCAAACCCAAACTTATGGAGGGCAGCAATGAGTGAACTTCCACCTCATTTCTATCAAAGGCTTTTTCAGCATCCAAAAGATAGTATAGTCATTTCGGTTTTGATGGCGCAAAGTCTATTATGTTAATCTTATTCAAGGACATTGTCATCCGAAAGTGTCTGCCTTTAGCTTAATCCAGTTTGATCAAAGCGCAGACTATGTGAGAGGATTTTTCTATTCTCTGTGTTAGTGCTTTGCAGATAATTTTTACATCTGCATTAATTAAAGAAATGGGGAGTATAGCTTACGGACTCAGGGGTCTTTGTCTGGTTTTAGGAGAAGGATAATGTTGGCAGAGTTCATGTTAGGTGGTAGAGAGATTGGCTTTCATTGATAAATTTTACCGTGACATAAAACGTTGGTGCCAGTTGTTCCTGCAGAATTCCTTATAAAACTCTGCAGGAGCCGCTGGTCCTGGTGCTTTGCTGTTAGGCATGGGCAACAGAGCTTCCATGAAGCTCAGACAACGAGCGGAGAGTTTAAATTTGTGATTTGATCTTCGCTTAACTTGGGCAGGTTTATATTAAGTTAAGAAATGAGTTGATGCTTTGTTCTTGATGGATTGATTCAGGAGTGTATAAGTTTGATAAAAGTCTTTAAACACATTATTGATTTTTACCGGTCATGGTGACATTCCATGTTTGCAATGTCCAATAGAAGTGATTGTTGATTTTTCTTTATTAATTTTAAGCTGATTAGCTAGAAATTTGCCAGATTTGAGTTTTCATATCTTTCCAGTCAAGCTTTGTATCTGGAATTGTGTTTGTTTATTGATGATGTCATTTAACTGCAGCTTTAATTTTTTCAGGTCGCTTCAGTATGTGTTCCTGGGCAGAAGCAGCATAAGTGGTCTCCAGAGTTTTGATTTTATTTTCTAATTTATTAAATCTGCTTTCTTTGCGCTTTTTATGCGTTGAATAAGAGATGATTTTCCCTCTCATGACTGCTTTGGCTAAGCTCTCAAAGAATACTTGGTGATATTTCAGAAGTATTGTTGAATTCTAAGAAGGTTGCCCACTCTTTTTTAAAGAATTCAATAAATTCCTGGTCCTTTAACAGAGACGTATTAAACCTCCAGGTTGAACCCGAGGGTGTGGGTACTCAGAAATGCAGAAACTGGTGCATGGTCATCGATAATAATTGGATGAATGTTGAACTTTTAATTTCCTTTTCAAAAGGGAGTTACTGATCAATAAATAATCTAAAACGAGGTGAATGATGAACTGGAGAGAAAAAGGTGAACCTCAGTGTTTGGATGACATGAGCGCCAAGCAGCAGAGACCCAGATCATTCATACTGCTTTAGAATACTTGCAGATTGCCAAGTGTACGCTGGTTTGCTGCTGTGCTGAGTCTGCTACAAGTCTAGGGTCCAAAACAAGGTTGACGCCTCCTATAATGATTGTGGAGTCAGAGTGAGCTGAGAGTGAGGTGAAGAATCTGTGAAAGAAGGAAGAGTCGTCAGCATTCAAGCCATAGATGCTGCTATGCAATAGTCCTATTCTGAATGGATATATTAATGATTACAATCTGCCTTCTGGGTCAGTAACTGTATCCTTATGAGTAAATTCCAATATTTTTATTAATCAAAACTGCAACCCCTCTTTGTTTGGAGTTGAAACTGCGTGAATACATAACTGGATACTGGGAACAGCACAGGAGATGACCAGCTGATAAAGATAAATGGGTTCTGCAGCAAAGCTATATCTGCTTTAAGATCATCCAGGTGATTTAACACTTTCAATCTCTTGGCCCAGAGCTGCCTCCCCACGCACATTCCAGCTAACGATGTTAAGACTGTTCATAGCTGTTCTAACCGAGAGTGTACAATAGCAAGGCAGTTCGTCCGCGGCGCTGCTCACTGTGCGTACCTACACTGACAAGCGCTGTAGCGTTGGGGGTGGATATGTCTTGGCTGTCAGCTGTATTACGTGCAAGGCCCTGTGTGAGCTTCAAGTGAGATTTTGCAGTTTATCAACGTGTGTGTGCGGATCAAGGCAGGAGATTTTATGCGCTTGGACATAGCCGCGCCTGCTCAAGTGTATAAATAAATACTCACCGTGGTTATGCTTGACTTTACTCTGTTTTACATATGAGGAGATGGGAAGGGGGAGGACAAGAGAAAAGAGAGAGGGAAAGAGAAAGAACAAAAACAAAAACAACTAAACAACAACAGAAACATGAATGTGAGAGAAAGAAAAACACTTTTCCTGAGAGGTGGATTATTGATGATCCGATATTTCCTATTCAATTAAATAAGTTTACGGGTTTCTTCTGGCGGCGATGTCAGTGCGCCTCTGAAAGCCTTCAGCACAGCCAGGTGTTACCTCTGGTCCCGGAACAGCTTGCCATTCACAAAAAGCTTATCAACAACCACCGTGACGGGCTCCAGCAGACAGGTGCTTCTCCTCAGCGGAAGAGGATTTTCTCACGCGGAGGATCTCACTTCGGAAACTGATCATTAATACTCGTAATGTGTGCCTTCTTTTAGCTCACGCCTCTGCTTTTACCTGCTCCCTTTTGTTTATAATGTTCAAATTAGCAACAATAGGGCGACACACACACACACACACACACACACACACACACACACACACACACACACACAGAATCAAACCAGGAGTGGCTACACAATAACTAAAACACACAAATATCTGAAGTCTAGACATATGATGCTGCTTTTGCCATACAGTATTCAAATATAATACCTTTTAAAATTCTGCTTTATTCTTTACATGACAGAGAAACTGAATTTAGGTTAAAAAGAAGCATGGCTTGGTTCCATTGACTGTATATGAGAACTGGACTGAGCGAGTGTGACAACATCCATAAAAATGGCTTACTTCCGGTTCCAACGAAGTGAAGTCAATTCAGTCGCCATATTTTCACGACACAGATGCTATATTAGAGCCAGACTATGTTGGTAAGCAGTGATTGTGTCATGACTTGTAGGATGGACAGACCCAGATGCTGAAACCCAGAATGAGGACACAGATAGGTATGAAGTAAGTAAGAGTATTTATTTTCCTTCCAGGAGAGATGGTTGTGGCTTGGTATTAGTCTGATGAGGAATGCGGCTTGAGGCGTGGCTGGAGGTAGTAGCGACTTGACAGAGCGTGGTGTTTCCACAGGAATGCAGGAGGGCTCGATCTGACTTCCACACAGGTGACACTTGGAGGCAGGAATCCTGAGGCAAGGAGAATAATGTTAGTTCAAGGCAAGACTTGAGTATACTAAACATGAGCGAGACTGAGACCAGGCATAGTCACTATAAGGGGCAACGAACTGGCGTTGAATACTGGAGCTGGGTCTCCTTTTGAGCTGCAGCAGGTGATGAGGTGGATTGGTCACAGCTTGTGGAGTCAAGAGCAGAGCAGGAGGGGGAGGGGGAGGAAACTGGCAGAGGTACCTTAACAGATTGGTCCAAGTCAGTCTGAGTCACAGTCTCTAGTGAGCTTGTTGGAAGTCCACACCCCTAGCACTTGAAAGGGGGTTACACAAAATCTGTCAATCAGACATTTTGAACATTTGATGCCAGCAGGCACCACATACGTTCATTGAGGCATCTGATTGGTCAGATGAATAATTTGAAATAAATAAAAACAATCATGACAACATAGGATTATCAAGAAGAAGATCGTCCAAAAAAGAAAGGCAGTAGAGCAAGAATAGGTATTCTGACAAATAGAATGACGGAGCAATAGCTGTTTTTTTTTCTATAGAAGTTAATGGGATTTTGGCTTCTTGGATCCAGTGGGTACTTCCTGTTTGGAATTAGAGAGGGGAGGAGCCACTCAGTCCAGTTCTCTTATACTGTACAGTCAATGCTGTGTTCAGAATGAAAGTACAAAAATGAGACAAAGAAAATAGAGTTTGTTATTCTTGAATAAAATCAGTAATTTTGAAACTTAAAAAACCGCTTAAGCCAAAACCAAAAATCTATCCATTAACAACTACATTTCCTAGAGCCCTGCCCCATTCCCACATGGTATCAAGCCCTAAATGTCATCTGTGGATACCAAAAGGATTTAATTCAGTAGTATGCAGTGGATGGGAGATAT
>CM074496.1:8097223-8116652 GCA_037389245.1 Oryzias sinensis
CGCATTAGTGGGTGACTTGTTTCTCATTGACGTTTTCTCTCATTTTTCTAATTGACTCCAGCTTGAGACGTTAAAGGAAGATGACAGCAAGGGCAGAAAGAGTGCTAATCTAGTCAGTGCGAGTAAGAAAATCTAAGCCTTGCTTAATGCCTGTCCTTTCTTTTCTTTGCTCATTTCTTCCTTTTTTTCTCCCCTCCTCTTCCTCCTTTATTGCTTCACTGACATGACATATCATTACAGGCCAGTTTTCACAGGGGCTGCACAGGTCAATGAATAAATCACCCAGACACAACTGGGTTAGAAATGAAGACCCTACAAATGCAAGTCTGCACACTTGAATGCAAACATTCACGAAATGTCACAGTTGACAAAAACGTGAACACAACAGTGACCTAATTAGCCAGAGAGGAAGAAAGAAGGCGTTAAATCGATCATAACTGTTGCCACTTTATTTAATCAAACACACATGATGTCTTTTCTCTAACACTCACACATCTCAATTACCGTCTGACTTCAGTTTGTATGGCTGTCACAGACCGTCACAATTTTTCTAATTTGTTTTCCCCCTTTGGTTTAAGACTTGATTACTTCTATCGCTTCCGTCATCATTGATTTGTATTTTTTCCTCATTAAAAAACATGTCACTGAGTTTTCATTTTTGCTTTTGGTTTTAGAGTCAGATGTTTGAATGAATGAAAGTGCATCCTGATTTAATACCCAAATTCCCACTGATGTGTGCAAAAGCAAACAAGTGCAACAGCTGACCTTTTGTCAGCTTTATGAAGTTTTGAATTGCACACATCTATTTTTAATCTCCATGTTTGACCAAAAATATGCAGTATGTTGACATTTATTTATTTGATTATACGGTTAGTAACTCAATGCTCAAGAGCTTTTCATTTTTTTGGGACAAAACAAAAATTGATTAAAGCTTTTTTTTTTTTTTAAATGAGCAACTACTTTCTTGTGGAATCTTGATGAATAAGTTTAAGAGAAGTTCGAAACAATTTCACACGTACAAAAAGAAAAAAAAAAGGTTTCATTCAGACACCCCAAAACTCCGACTTTTCTGTTTTAAGTTTTAAAGCAAGGGAAAAATATTGTGTTGAAAAGGAGGTAGTTAATAAAAAACTAAAACTTTTATAAAGTTGGCTTGTCATTTTACACTTTTCTTGATTATCTTTGTAGTGCACTGAGATACTGTATATTGGAAAAAGTACAATTTTTTCAGTATTGTACAAAGAAATGTAAAGTAAAAACTGGAAGACTTGAGCGCTTAGTTTACATTTTCAAATCAACACATACAATTAAAGTATACAAAAAAATCAGTATCAGTAGTCTTAACAACCAGTGGCCAGTAGGGTAAACAGGTTGTGGACTGGGTCATGGTAGACTTTTTGGATCCTCTGCGCTCTGGAGAGTCCTGGATCGAGGGCAGTTTTCGTCACTGATGGGCTAGCCTCTACAGTACCTTCTTGTCAGCAACAGAGTTTGTTAGATTTTGGCAGCATGTCGACCCTGTTCACAATACAAGTTTATTCTTTTTGATACCCTTGAATAGTCAGACTGCAACCTCTCAACCATGGCCAAGCCCAAAGCGCTGTCGAAGGACACCAGAGACATGATTGTACACCTGAACAAGACTGCAATAAACAGATTGTCATTAAAATCACTGTCTCTTCAACCTGGAGTTCCATGCTGAATCTTACCTGGTGGGGTACGTATGAACTACATCATCCAGGTCTACATTTGATTAGCTCCTGCTCAGTTGTGTTTAAAAGGACACACTAGGCCACAATATATGACCTAGGTGTTTCAGAATGTGTACAAACAAGACTGGCATCTGAAACACCCTGGTCTTTACTCTTCTGTCACTCTTGTGTCAAACTATGACAGTACTACACTACTGTTTAACTTTATATGCTTCAGTCTCCATTGCTAATTTTCCACCTGCACTCATAAATCTCCATTCTAACCCCATCATTGATACATCCAGTGCAGGTCTTTCAACAGAAATTTGAAGGGCTGGTGGGTGGGGGGGCTGCTGGGTCGAGTCCTCCTGCACTGTCTGCCACTGGCTCTGAGGTGTAGGGTGCAGGGCCTCATACCTTTGTTGGAGCCTTCAATGTGATCAAGGTACAGTCTAAGAAACACAAATTAATTCAAACCAGCTTCTTGTTCACTTTGACTTGACTGCCACGGTAGGGAAGCAGTTTTCGATTGCTCCTGTGAAAACTGGTCTGATACCTATACTTACTCACTCCTCTTGTTTACTTTAGAACTCTGATCCATGAAAGTGAAAGGTAGCCAACTTGAGGAAATGTAAAAAAAAAAAAAGTTTAATAACAAAAAAGAAGTGTACAGATGTCACATATTGCAATATAAGAACTCCATCTCTTAAAGAAAATCTGGACTCAAGTCTAGTTTGTTCTGTTTAAATGAAGTTATCAGTAAAACTCTGCAATGATTTTACAACAGCATACACCAGGCACGTCCAGAGTCCAGCCGTGGGCCAAATGCGGCCCAAGTTCAAATTCTGCAGGCAACCGACATAAAATCAATAATATGTGCACCCCAGCACTTCCTGAGAACTATGATTTCTTGGCAGTGATAATGCCATAAGGCGTTGTAAACCTGTGGCAAACAGCGTGTGGCTACTTGACCTAATTTTTTTTATTTAATTAATTTATTGAAAAAGGACAGATATTAAAAAATACTACAAACAGCAGTTCTATGCCCATTTCATAATGCTTTTAGCAAAGGCTAGTTTGCAGCATTTGTCCTTAGCTGGGCTTTTTTGGTTTTACAAATTACATAAATATATAAAAGAAGGATAAAAAAAACAGTCATTGTTAAAATGAAGCTGTGACGCAATTTAAATAAGGAAGGGGTGGCGAACAAGTTTGACACCAAGAGCCAGATTTTTTCACTGTGAGAGTCAAAGACCCACACCACACACTAACCTGCCAAGACGCACACACACAAACACGCAATTAAAGCCGTATTATTTTCCATAACACACTCCTCTTCCTACAACAGAACAGCAAGTTTTGTACTTGTGTTTATTTCAAGGAAAGTGTCCACCCTCAATACACACATCAAATGCAGCTTAGCCAGAGTTAACACAGAGACAACCCTAGGGGTCAGATACCCCCTGCACAGCCACCTCTCTCATCTCATACACACACTCTCTCTCTGTCACTCTGAATAACTGAATATTTCACCATTCATCATTTAACTGGTACTTCTTGGTATCAATTGTTGCCATTTTGACATCATTGTCAAAGCATGTTATAATTGGGAATCAGAATACAACTAAATATATTCCCTTGATATCTATTGGCAATATCTTACAATCCTCTGATAATGATGACCTTTTTATGCAGTTCTCTGCTGATAATGATATTGTATCTTATACTGCATTCCTATTTCCTAGTTGCAGTGCCATGGAGAGCTAATTAACTCTTTCAAGGTGACATTAATGAACAATTCTAGTCAGGTTTTTTTTTCTTCCCTTTAAATTTTAGACAAATCAGGCATTTTGTGGTACAAGTGTCATGGTGCCTCTGTCAGCCACCTTCCCCCCTCCCTTTCCTGCTCGGCTCTGGACGCGACCAGCTGGTTCCAATCATCACCTCGTTAAGCCGCCTACTTCAGGAGATCCAGGACCTGACGCCAACGCCAGTCCGTTGTTCTTACCACGGTGCATAGTCTGGCTCTCGCATGTCTTGTGCCTTACCTTGGCTTGATCACGCTAACTTTGCTTCTCCGCTCCGCTCTCAGGAATCATCCCCCACGAGTGTGCTGCTCGGGCTGCAGTTCTCCAGTCCCCCTCTACGTCTTCCCTTCGGATCCAGCAAGCCCTCAGTCTCGAGCTCCGTCTGCCTTCACCCTCCAGCCAGCCGCCACGCAGCAACAAAGACTTGGTCACAGACTCTCCTACAGAACAATTAAACCTTCCTTATACTTACCTCACGTTTCCGAGTTTCTTCCGGGTTCCAGGGTCTGGGTCCATCCGAATTCCCACGGGACCATGACAACAAGCATCAAATTTAGCATAAATGTACCTCAGGATACGTCAGCACATTAGCCACAAGAAAAATCCAAAATAGCAACCGTTTTTAAAGATGGCAGCTATACATTGAATTGTTACAAAAATATTGAATGTTTATTTGCCCCAGTCTCAACAACACAGGTTGTTCATGCACAGAATGCAGTCTTTACTAGAGGGGTATCCCCAGAAAACTACAATATAGTTAGGTACATTGAGGTACATACATGCCAGATCCAAGTTTATGGTCGATGTACAGGCGTTCCTGTGGTTCACAAAATGCGCAACTATTTTAATAAGCGGCTAACGGGTTGATTGTGTTCAAATATCTTACCTCAAGTTATATTTATTTATTTATTTTTAATAATGTGAAAACAGATTAAACAAGGCACTATGCAATTATTCAGGGGTGAAATTATTCAAAGACAAATCCAAAACATATGTTTTATTATATGGTAAGATTTCCTAACATCAATTCCTAACATCAATTTAGAAACAAGAAAGCAATGTGACAAAGTCTATATCAGTAGTCCTAGATACAATGTCAGAATATTTGTTGTTGACAAAGCGATGTCCCTACAAGTTGTATAGGAAACCAACACTGTTTCCTCCACTGTATCACTCTGCGTCTCTTTACACGGCTTTCCTGTCTGAACAACAGGAGACCCATTGGCTAACGAGTAGCACCAACGGCTTCTCTGGGATTTGGCTTGTTAACTTCTCCAAGTATTTCTCCACAGTCATACAAGCTAAGACAGGTGCAATTACTCAGCTCCCCAGGTGCTCCAATAACCTGTTTCTTTTAACTCTTTGTGCCTGTCAGTGCTCACAACACCATCAAGTCATGCTTTAATTCATTTGTATTCACTTCTGGATTTAGATAGTAGGCTCCAGAAATATTTGAATCTACAGTTTCTTATTTTTGGCTGCCAGCTGACAATACAAACACACTGAAGACACATTTAACAGTTTTTTTAGAGGACAGGTCAGGAAACAGAAATGCAGGGATTTTGTCCTGAATGAAGATCTTTATCTGCTAATATTACTCTTGGAAAGCAAGAAAGCAGTGATAAAAAATGGCATGAGGTGGACTCCCCTGGAAAGGATGATTGGGTGAAGATCATATGGACCATTTACTCAATGAAAAACTTGAAATTTCAACTAAAAGTAAAGTCATAGATTTTCAAAAAATAATGAAAAATCGTGCCAGTATGTGGAAAACCAATAAAATCAAATTCAGAGGAATTTGAAAAAAAATATCCAATGATTGTATTGTGTTTATTTTTGTTATTTGTTGTAGTAGCTGACTCATGCTTGATGCTTGCAAACACTGGCAACTGGCAAATACTCAATAAAAACAAATTAAAAATATAGAAATACAGGGATTTCTACCAAAACAAGAATAGTTTGTCTAAAAGAGCAAAAAGTCTAAGACTTTCAAACAATACATTCTAAATGTACTGTCCAATTTTTTAGATATTTACTGAGCGTCAGACAGTTTGCATGCATGCATGGTGATGTAGTGGTTAGTACCCTATAATACTTGGGTGGGTTGGTTTAAAGTTTTTCTTTTTTTTGTATTTTGTTGTCTGCCTGTTTTTATTTGTAAAGCGCTTTGAGCTGCAATGCATGAAAAGCAAGGTTAATTTTTATTTAATAAAAAAAGCTTGATTGATTGAACCTTGAATGTAAAGAGAGAAGTTGCACGTGATCTGCTAATCAAATTGCACACGTTCATTGGCAAATCTAGAAAATATATATGGGTTGGCAAAACAGACGCAGGACTTTTTCAACATTGATTTAATTACAGTTTGACAAACTATGTACCACAGGAATATGTTAGGCCAAATCTGAAATGCTTTCCTACCCCAACAGTTTCTCCCTCTCTATAGAGAGGTGATGACGTCATCAACAGTCACTGGACAACTACGTTAGTGCATGCAGTGCAGACCAAAGGTTTGGACACATCTTCTCATTCAAATGAATGGGAAGGGGTGTCCAAACTTTTGGTCTGTACTGTAGCTACCAGCGATTGGAAAAAACATAACAACATTGGTCATATAACTGTAAAAAGTCAAGCAAGAACAAAAACCTTAAAAAACAAGTTTAGACACCATTACAGCTTCAAATTCCCTTACTATTGGATCAACAGGAAGGAGCCAGAGGGGTAGGAAAGCAATTCGGATTTGGCCTTAGTGTCCCTTCTGGGTTATGAATAATATGTGGGAGCACTGTGAGTGTATAAAACCGCTTTCAAAACAAAGCATTCTCTTGTGATTATAGGTAACCTCCAAAGTTTGTGCTGCACTCATGCTGTCAGACATCAGAGATTCACAATCATTAATGTCCTGTTTCTTCTCCTTTGTCCTTTGACTGCTCCCCTGAGGGGTCTCCACAGCACATCATTTGCCTTCCAAAGAGAACCTCAACATCTCCATCTTTGCTCTCCCCAACTATGGGATCACTTCTCTTCCATTCCTCTTTCCATCCACACCACAACAAAACAGTTTGAACCTGCTCTAAATAGTAGTCCAGTTTCCACCAGCACTCCACAGGTGAACAGAACAGTAGTAGTCATCGTAGTTACCTGAACTTTGCACCAGCACACAAAAGCACTGGATTGTGCACCTTGTAGGTGCGTTTTTGGAATGCCAAGGACAAGGATTAATAAGACAAAGGCTATGGCATATTTGGTGTTGCAATGTTTGTGCTTCTGGAAGCGTTAAAGACTAATATAAACCCAGCCATGAAATTTCAAGCTGACATTAATAATGCCTTTCTATTTTCTCCTTTTGCCAATAGCACATCTTTATTTTAGACATTTTTGTGCACAGGCTGTTCCTGTTCTTTCTCCTCACCTTAAAACAGCACACCAAATCCTCATTTGATTACTGATGTTTGCACCTGTTAACCCAGTTTTAGTAAATTCCCTGCATATTCTAATTTAAAAGCAAGTGCGATCTATTTCTGTCCCGACAATTCTTTTTTTGGGATATAAGTGTATTGTTCTTTTGACATTTTTGCTTTATTTATAATCAATTCTCATTCATATTTTACCATGGAGGGAGTGCTTGTCTTTTTATGCACCAGAATTCACAAGTTAAATATTCATCTTTTGATAAAAACAAGGAAACTTTGAAACCTTGACATAAATGACTTGACTGACAGTTAAAAACACGTATTGTTGGCCCACGAGTTTACACACCTGCAGGGCTGATATATAAACTTGTCGGATGCCAGCATCCTGCTGAGCCATTTACAGTCATGGTACATAGACAAGCTTACAGTGAGGCTCACATTTTAATTAATTTAAGCAGTCTCAAACCACTTAACTACTTAATTTTGTATACATTATCACAAGATTAGTCATCCCTTCGTCAGCTGACAGTAAAATTGTTCCTTTATGACAACATTTAATATAAGTCATGTTTGAGCTTGTTTGTGATCACTGGTGGCCTTTAGATGAATAATGGCACAAAAGTAAGGAAGTGTTTATTAGGACTATTTCAACTGGAAATTTTACACTACTTGAAAGGGTTTCTTCTTCTTCTTCTTTAAGCTTATTTAACCATTCATATTATATTTGATCTAGGCATTTCTCAAACTCCTATCTAATTTGAATGATTCAAGCTTTCCTTAAAAATGTATTGTATAGAACGTAGTTCATGTTTTCTGTCCTGTAGTTCTTCACCATTCCACTCTGGACAGTAGAAGGGCTTTTCCTGCTCATTTCAAATCAGAAAAATTAAGACTTGCTTTTTTGAAATAATTCCAAATTAGTTGATAATTAACTCTTTATAATACAGTTACACCATTTTAAAAAATGATAGGCTTTTTAATTAGGTGACCCGTTTTTCAATTAGGTGACATTACAGATGATTTAATTGTAGTACAGTGTCTTTTATACAACATTCCAGGTGCAGTTAGATTTAGATAAGATATCTAATAAAATTCTTTTTTAACTTGAAGCTTTCTGTTCAGTTTCTTTGACTTGTCAGTTTTATGATCAACCTTTTCATTGGTGAAATAGAAACACAAACAGCTGGAGTCTCTAGGTTCGCCTTAAAGAAAACTTCCCCTCCAAACTATACATTACGTCTCAAATGGTATTGGAAACTTACCAAAAGGGGAAAAAACAGAAAATTCCCAAAGCCTTTTTTGGAACAGTCTGCTGTACATAATTAATGTTAATAATTAATATTAATAATTAATGTTGGTAAACATGACAGAATAGTAGCTGCTACCAAAAACACAAAATCCCGTTTTGATTAAGTTTGATATTTCTTTAAAATCCTAAAGATTTTTTTCTGTGTTTTTAATAGTCTTTGAGGAGTAAAACATTTGGAACTAGTGCTAGTAAAAATGATAAACTTTGTTTCTGTACTGTCCATCATTAGCCTTTGTAAATAATAAAAGGCTAAAAACGTTTATTTGCAAAACACTGACACAAAAAGTTTGAAAACTTAAATAGAACACCTGATTTAAAGACATGTATGTGACATGTGCTGAAATATTAATCCCAGTTTTTGTATAGAATACCTACGAAATACAGTGTATTTGTGTAACCATGGTAATGAGTGATTATTTATCGTAATCCCTTGTCAGAAATAATTATTTTAGAATTTAATTTGGTGAAATTTGTTTAAGATGGATTTTCCATTTTTGTAAAGCAACCATCTTGATGTAATAATTACATTGTTATTAGAGCAAAAGATGATCATTTGAGAGGAATCCAATTAACTTGTTACATTGCATAATATGAAATCCGCAATAATAGAAAATAGAGCAAACCCCTTTCCTGTGGTGAACAATAACACAAATTCTTTTCATTTGACCTTTTTTGTTGTTTTAAGGCACATCCATGAGTGTTTGCTGTCGTCCCTGTGTCAAACACACCTTCATAACGTCTCATGCCCACACATGCTGATGGCAGACGTTGGGGTGCCGGAGTTAAAAATGTCAGAGCTGCTCCCCTTTACATCTTATTTGATGCCAAAGTCAAACAAGCACCGCAGAGAAAAAGATGGAGCTCAGCTCCTAAGGGAAAATGTTTTATCATTACAAAGGGGTGAATCTCTTTGCCTCTTCTCTCCCTCTTCATAGTGAATATAGATCAATAGAGTTTCATAATCTCTGAACTGTTCCCTTTAAGACTAAAAAGGTGCAAATGAAAAAGGGAAGATAAAAGCTCTTTTTGTCCCGTTGAGCTGCAAAGATCTTTTTTTAAGAGTGTCTATGTTTTCAGTGAGAAATGAAGTCCATTTAAATCTATATTGTACTGTATTCAGGTTACTTTTGAATTATAGATTTGGTTTAGGTACAAAAAGAAAGGATCAAATAACATGAGGTTTTTATTGTTTAACACAGAATACATTTGAAGTATGCAACAGTGGGATAGAACATGGAGAAGTTCAATGTAAAAACTTTAATCATGACAGAAAAAAAGGGGAAAATGTATGTAAATGTGTAAAATACAAAATTAAGAGCAAATAAAGTAGTTACACTACACTAGTGCATTATAAAATACACTGGATTTGATGTATTGATTTTTCTCAAGTATTGTAGTGTAGTCAAAGCAATGGTAACGCTTTATGAAAAGAGTCCTTAATAAACCATTTATAAGATCAACAAGCACTACTATTGTTTTATTAATCTGCTTATAACTACTTTAATTAGCATTTTTAAATGTCTTACAGCTGACTTACAAGTTTAAATAAGCTGTTTATAAATAGATTCAAATATTCCTTAACAAACTACTTATAAGACATAAACAAGCATGACTAATGTGGTATTAAACTGATTATAAATTTATTAGCATTTGTTAGTCCTTAATATTTAGTAGTAGGTTTAGGGGCTGTCATCTGGATTTAGTTTTTAAAGTTAGAAGACGTCCTCCCCTTGTCCAAAAGGCTTTGTCAATTCTGAATTAGCTGGTAAAAGAGCTGTTTTTTATGTGCTCATGGGGGAGGTCAGACCTCAAACTGAATGCAATTGTCCACTTAGCCTACATGGTTTCGGGTCGTTAAGAGTCCTTTTATACTCAGCTGGGGGTTGGGGAGCCAGTGACTCCCTCCCCAAACTGGTCATCTCTTTCAGCTGTTAACAACCCAGGTGGAACTGGTTCAGTTTGTTTGGGCTTCAGAACACTGCCGTAGATGGATGGTAGAATAAACCTGAGACCACCATTCCTATTAAGAGAAGGTTTATCATTCTTGACAAAGATGGCTTCTTTCACTCCTCGCTCAAACCATCCTTTCTCTCTGGCTAGAATTCGGACTTTACTATCCTCGAACGAGTGGTTTGTGGCCTTCAGGTGGAGATGCACTGCAGACTCAGTTCCACTTGGATTGGCTCTGCAATGTTGGTAAAGCCGCTTGTGTAGAGCTTGTTTGGTTTCTTGTATATACTGTTCATTGCAGTTCTCTTTGCAGTTGATAGATTACACAACATTACTCTGTTTGTAGCTAGGAAGGTTGTCCTTTGGATGAACCAGTTTTTGTCTGAAAATATCAAGTAGTATCGACTAAGTCCAGATGACAGCCCCTAAACCTACTATCATGATGGAATCAACCTGGATGAATGAGAGTCTTCATAGACACATTTGCAATTTTATACAAATACCTTATAAGATAATAATACATGTAAAAATTGTGTTCTTGTTAACAGTTTATTTAGTGTTTTGCAGACCCCCAATATAAAGCTTGACCAAATAGAGCAGTGTTTTTCAACCAGTGTGCCGCGGCACACTAGTGTGCCGTGGGAGATGGTCAAGTGTGCCGTGGGAAATTGCCCTCATTAACTGATCTAAAAACATTTCCCATCTCCAGGATTTCAGCTCTCTGTTCATCCAAACAGGCCCTGATAAAACACTGAGGAGTTAGGAATATAAAAGATCGTAAAATACTTTTTCTTTGTGTTTATTTTATTTTATTAAAGACATTTTGATAAGAATGACGTACCGCGATTCAGCTGCAACTCCGGCTGTATTTTGGAAAAGTCCCGCCCCTTTAACTGTCTCCACCAATCATTCTTGGGGAGCTTAATCACATGTCATCAGTCTGACCAATCAGAAGTGGTTAAAGTCTTCACTTCCTTGTCCCGATTTAGCTCGTAAAGTCGCTCAGTTCTAACAAAAATACCAGCTAAAGCTCGTCTTTATCGGTGCAGCTTTCCACAGAATCCGATGTCAGACTGTGGAACAAGTGAACAAAACAAGGAAGCTCAGAGACGCGATCTCCGCCGGCCGTTTAGCACTACATCTCCCATGATGCATTGGGTTGTGAGAGTGACAGCGCTCAAGGAGATCTGTTGTTAAACGTCTTGAAATCAATGAACACACATCAAACTGTTTTTACATCTTCTAACTTAACTTTTATTGCATCTTTTAGAAAAAAAACAGCTGCAGTTTCAAGCTTTTTCTGCAACAATTATCTAAAAAATGCATGTGAGATTGTGGAGGGGCTGTAGATCAATACAGACTATGAGTTTCTCCGTTTTTTTTTGTTGTTTTTTTTTTAATTTTTGGATCCTGGTGTGCCGCGGGATTTTTTTTAAGGTTAAAGTGTGCCGTGGCTCAGAAAAGGTTGAAAACACTAAAATAGAGGTTCATATTCAAAAGCCATTTATAAATATCTTGTATAGGATTAATACATATTTTAACACTTTCCATGTTAACCTGGATTTACATTTTTTAAGTCCAGCTGATATGACTAAACCTCAAGACTACACCACCTGGATGAACGAGAACCTTCATTGACAGTTTAAGTCCATGGAGAACCACAAAGAACCACAAAGTACAGAATATGAAAAATGACCTTTATTACTTTAACCAGGCACAAAAAAATAACAACTCTTCAACACATCACAACCACATTGTGAAAAAAAAGACACATGTATTGCCCTTTAGTGATAGTGCCCTACTTTATATAACATTTTGAACCAAACAACTCAGAATCTCCCCTTTCCAAGGGGTAGTAACTTTCCACTTTTTTAAAAGCGTCAATTGTGTCTCCAATCTCTAAATCAACATAAATTATGTTATGATGTCAGCTGAACTTAAAAATGTAAGTCCAGCTTAACATGGGAACTGGTAAAAGAGATTTGATTATTTCACCACAATCAAGTTCACACATGTATTTGGAATTATTCAAACACCTGTTGATCCTTAACTCTTCTTATCTTCATATTGTGAAATCAGAGTTTCTTTATACCTTTTCTTGAATATTTGAACATTGTTTGAGCTCCTTACTTAACCCATTCCAAAGTTTAGTGCCACACACCAACACAGAAAAATTAAATGCAAAAAAAAAAAATATTTGTAAAATAGATATAAAGATACAATGAGTTGAGGAAAAATGTGTATGTAAAGATACTTTAAAGCATTTTTGCACCAAAACTGATGTGTTTGGGGCTCAGAAGGTATTTTATTGTCTTTAGTC
Organism: Oryzias sinensis; assembly: GCA_037389245.1. Taxonomy (NCBI): domain Eukaryota; kingdom Metazoa; phylum Chordata; class Actinopteri; order Beloniformes; family Adrianichthyidae; genus Oryzias; species Oryzias sinensis. The sequence continues at coordinate 8,109,713 of CM074496.1, forward strand.
ATGCTTAAAAGAGTTAAAGAGGTTTTATGATGAAAAGTGTACTGCCTCATTTTGTTTGATTTGTTTTCCATTCCAGCTTGATATGAAGACCAAAATGCATAAATAAAACCAGACAAGTACAATAAATGCTGGGCTGCGGTTATATTCAAAATGAATTTTATTAAGAAAACTAATCAGAGGAAAGCTGCAATTCGCAGCTGTAGTATATTACTGCCAAGGTCATTCCAGAGTTGGAGGATACTAAGTATATACATATACATAATAAAACGTGCAGTTTCCGACTCAATATACTTCTTCTGACACCAAATCTACTAAAATAAGAGAAAATAATTCTTAAAAACAGTTTTAATAATACCAAATAGGTCTGGAATAACACCTGTTTTCATGCCCCACCCCCCAATGCCCAAAATAAATAGTAGATAAAATAGTTAAAATTAATATTTATTTTCTTATATTGAGTTTGTTATTTGTATCTTTTGTAAGATTTTTTTTAAATTAATAAACAGTTCAAATAATAATTATTGTTAATAAAATACCTGTCCCACAACATGTACACAACCCTGTAATCTTTTTAGTGTTTAGTGAGTATTTTTACAACATAGTTAGATTGAACGTCTCACTCTACTCCATACAACCCTGTTATGCGTATAATCAGAATTAGACTTTTATTTCCTATTTACATAAGTAAGTTTGTCATCTTGTTCATCGGCAAAAAAGAGCTAAACTAGCTTCTACTCCTGAGAAAAAGCTAATAGTACAGATTTGCAACCGTTACCTACATATAGTGTAAAAAAGCTGCACAATTGATCCGTAAGCTGAGCTAATCAAGCCAATGACGTTTAAAAAAAAAAAAAATTTAACCTATTATTGATAAATATGTAGCAGAAAATGAGAAACGTGACATTTTACGCTTTTTTTCACAAACTTCCATGGCCAAATGTTCTAAGTTCTAGAATGACTCGCCAAACAAGCCATAAAATAGGCAGGAAGTCCTTACGCTATGAGTCACCTCCACTGTCATCTTTATGGCCTTTATGTTCTTTTTTTTTAACTCAAAATAAAGGATGCTTATGTCTTTTACTCTATTAATGAGGGTTTTGACTTTACTCCACTAGACTTGTGCAAATCAGTCAATCAAAACTTGCCAAAAAACTTTGTTAGAACATCAACGATTGCTAGTAAACATTTGTTGTAAAACTAATAGTTGCTCTTAAAGAATCAGTTCGCTGCATTGTGAATTTTAGTGTTCTCAGTTCAGTATTTTGGCCCTATGTGACGGACTGGCAAACTGCTCAGTGTGTACCCCGCCTTTGCTCAACAGTGGCTGGGATAGAATCTAGCAACCCCTTGACCCCAAATGGAATTAGGAGGGTTTGGAAAATGGATGGATGGATATTCATTAGTTCACTAAGCCCCCACAGCCCCAAAACAGTGTGAGTGTATGTGTGTGGCTTTTTGTGTGTGCGTCCACAAAAAAATATTAACTTTCTGGGACCATATTAGGCTGCATATACTACAGATTTTAGACATAAAGTGTTCCATTTTGCGTATTTCTATGTATACACAAACTAATGACAGAAGAAAGAAAATGCCTTTTTTTCTTTTCTCAGTTCAAATTTCAGAATTGTCTGCACAGCGACACACGTAATAGATTCTTCCAGCTTACTTTAATCACATGTGTGGTTAGACCTGAGCAGATTTCCTTCCCCCCCCCCCCCCCCCTAATTGCTAACTGTCAAAATTCCCTCAACATTGTTTGCACTCTGTTTGCGCCATCTCAGAAATCACACATCAAACTAAAATGCCAGGAGCTACTGTTTGGCCTTTTTCAGGGGTGTGGACTCTGTACACACAGAGGAAACATCATTGTAAGACTCGCCACAGATGTCTCAGCTGGAAGCCTGTGGGTTTCCTGCCTCTGTCAACATGAAGGTGCTGTACTGACACGCAGCGATGAAGGGTTTCCTCTTTTCAGCAGTAATCAGAGTGGAGCAGACAGAATGTTTGAGCGTCTGGAGAGTTCCAGATGCTTTGATGAGAAACGCTGGCATCAAACACATCAGAAAATAGTCTTTAACCCTGCGGTCAGGATATACAGCAAATACTCCAACAAGTTGAAAGTCTGAAAAACCATGGTTTAAATCTCCACGTATCTCCTATTGTAGAAGAACAAGCAAACTGGATTGTTTAATTACATTTTCTGATATGATTTCCTGACATGTTTGAAGTGACAGAAGCCAATAAGACCTGAGGTTTTCCTTCTGACAATTCAATTAACACCTTTGCTTGACTGCTCTGTTTTTCCTCAGGGATCCTTTAAGCTTCCTGCACATCTGCCCTTTTGGAACCAGAATCCAGTGCATCTGCTTCATCAATTTTAAACCCCAGTAGCATCCACATGCACATACACATATCCTACAATTATTACAATCCCCTGCATGGCTGACAAATGGGCCTGCTGTATGTCAGAACCCGACTGGGCCATTTTAGAGTTGCAGACAAGCCTGAAGAGCAACCGAGGGTCTTCAGCTGCTCTAAGATGATGCAGCATTTGTTCAAAGAGGGCTAGTGGAGCCCTGGACAGTGTCCTATAAATTGTAAAAACTTGGCACTACATGCTCTACTATACTAGCAGGGGAGTCTTTGGTTATTATAATTTTCTTTCTGCTTTAGTGATTGGGGTTTCACTTTTGGTTCTTTTCAGTGTTCTGGTTCTTTTGGGTTGTGTTGTAATGACTTGTTTTCAATTATTGGTTGTGTGTTGCAACCGACTTTGTGGTGTCCGCTTTTATCCCCCAATACCCCCACAAGGTGCAGTATGGGATTTGTTTGGGACTAGCAGCTTGCACCCCGGCTGTGCTCTATAATTTCTCCAGGTCAGCCCATGTGTGCATACAGAAATAATGGCCACAACTTGTTCATTCCTTTTTTATAGCATAATTTGGACTGAGGTTGGGAAAAAACTATACATGAAAGGAACCTTTACACCTTGGACAGATCTGTTGGGTCTGATGTTGCGTACCATGGTAATTATGCTCTATCAAGGTGTGGTACATCAGAGGTAGGATGACAAAGGCGGCGCCAACAAAAGGGGATGCTCTGGAGTAGAAATGACATCATCAAAGTCTGTGTGACAGCAAGACATTTTTTAACGCTAAAGTGCACTTTTCAATGAACTAACCCAGTCTGTGGACATGAGTATATTTGAATGATAAACAAATGCCGACCTGAGCTCCCTGTTACAGGGGTTCACCACATAGCTGTCAAGGTGGGACCTTCAATTCAACTAATGTAGAACAAATGTCGGCATCTAACTTTCCTTGCGGTCGATTTCTTGTTATGTTCAACTTTTAAGGCCTCAGTGAATCCCTCAAGCCATCCAGCTCCAGTAGCGCCTCCCAGTTTCCACCCATTCTCAGTTTTCATTTTCAAATTTTATTGCACATTCAGAAAAGGTTGATGGATATATTTACACTTGGCATCTACCACCCAAGTCTTTCCGCCAGCCTGATTTCTCAAAGCGACATGCATCAGAATTGTCTTCCTTGTTCCTCTAAAAACAATTACTAATGCTCTGTTTTTAATCTTTTGCCTTCTTACTTTAACATTTGCATGATATGTTTATACTAGTCCGATGTCTTCTAAATAACCCTGTGTTGCTAATGGCTCAACATTTTCTTATAAAGACTGTGTTCTCGCTGCTTACAGTAACAGGCCTTCATTTGAGTCAAGCTTTTATTTTTAATGAATGAATACTAATCCCTTATTAGTTGCACAGCAGGGAGGTGCGGGTGTTGCTGCAACAAAAAACACAGTGACAAACTGCACAAGCACAGACACAGAAAACCGTTGTTATTAGGACAACTTGTCATATTGTTCTGAAAAGCCCTGTAGAAAAAAAAGAACTTCTACATTACATTAGGACGAAAAACACAGGCTCTGCCAGAAAGTTGAAAACACAAAGTCACAAACCACTAAGATGACATGCTGCTATTAGGCAGTAAAAACAACCTGCAGCACAGAAAATAAAAATAAATATTCAATATAACGCACTTTTACAGCACACCTCGGCTTTTATTGTTGAACACAAGCTTGCATACGCTCTGTGTGTAATTATACATTTATTCAACTTCTCATAGACTGACTGATCAATTCCTCTGATGAATGCCTAACATTAAATGTTAGATCATAATCGCTTTACATTTGTTACCAAAAAATGAAAAATGTTTGTCTTTGGCATGCACACTACGATGAAAGGTCAATTGTCATCTTTATGATGCCCTACCTGGTAATTTTTTGTTAATAAATTCTGAAGTGTAAACCAGATAAATCATTTATTTATTTATCCTTTTTTTCCTACTACCTTTTTTAAATCATGTTGATACTTTACTTTATTTACAAAAGATTATACTCATTGTAAACCTTTTGTTTGGTTTTTCTCTTGTCTTTCTGCCTCTTCGCTGTTCAAACTGATGGCGGCTCCGCCACCAAACGCTGGCGCCAACCAGTAACCACCAGGAGCAATGTGGGGTTCAGTGTAAAGACACTTCAACACATGGACACGCAATGTGGGAACCAAACCTGCAACCTTCTGATCAGAGGTCGACCGCTCTACGTCTTTACCACATCTGCCCCAAATGTAATAAATGAAGCTTTTTTTAAATTTTATTTTGATTTTGTTTTTAAATGGTTCATTTCAAGTAATCAATTAGGAATTATACACCAAAACAATACAATCATCAGTTATACATTCATACAATAACTAATCAAACTTAGGATAATTAGACATACAGTGATCCCTTGATTATCGCGGGGGTTACGTTCCAAATAGAACCCGTGATAAGCAAAACCCGTGAAGTAGAAACCTTTATTTTTTTTACAATTATTATACAATGAAATTCACTATTATACATTGAAAAGAAAGAACAAACCATTTAACAGGCTAAATCAATGCTTTTTTTAACAAATAAAAGTACTTTAGAAACGATTTTCAACAAATAACTTCTGTAGTGTGCTGTCAAATAATAATTTCAATCATCGATAAGAACAGAAGGCTTTAAATTGCGGAGATTAGCCCCGCCCACCGCGACCCGAGTGGATTAAACGGAAGAAAATTTAAAATGATAATGAAAAAAATAAAAAAAGTACAGTGGGACAGATAGTGACTCCGGTCTTCTTTTTCACTGCTCTTCATACTGAGCCGCTGCATCCTCTGCAGTGTTTTCTCCTTCTCAATTCCGCGGTGCAGCTGCAGGTGTGTTTGTTCGGGAGAGGAACATAGTGATAGGCAGTTGTTGTCGCTCTTTTTTCTTCTTTGCTAAAGATCCTTATACACCGACATGCCCCCATCGATTATGTTGGAGAACTGTAATGAACGGCTCATCAAAGGGTCCCATTCTTGAGCTTCTCGCTGAGTGACTTTTTAGCCAATCAAAATGCAGAACACAATGCACAATCCAAATCCGTGAAGTAGCGAAACCGTGAAAAGTAAACCGTGATATAGCAAGGGATCACTGTATTAATAAATATTGCTTGAAAGGGAGTGGAAGGAAGCAGAGTTATATAATCCCACCCCTGTTCTACTGTAACCATTTTATTACATGATTTATCAATATCCGGTTTCTAGTTTTTATCAGACAGGATTAAAAATCTTGAACTATCAATAAAGCACATGACAAAGATGAATTACTTCAATTATGTAAAAAATAACTTTTAGAAATCAACATGGCAATGAAGTATCCAATATAGATGCAGATTATGTTACTTATAAAAGTCATTGTGTCATGGTTTGGGTTTCTTTGTTTTGGTTTTTGCTTTCCATCTTGTTCTGTCATGTTTGAGTTCTGTTTTATTTTGAAAGGTTTCCTGTTATGTCATGCTTTTGAGTTTTACTTCCTTAGTCCCAATCTCTCCTGATCATGTTCATCTGTGTCTTGTCATTCCTGTTTGTATTTAAGTCTAGTCTCTGCCTTCCTCTTGTGCTGGTCCATTAACGTCTCCTCCCTGACAACCTTCTGCCATGTATTAATGTTTTGCTCTCAGTAAGTTTAGTTTTGTTTCCCTGCTCTGCAGCGCTTTTAGTTAGTTTGATAAACCCCTTGCCCTGGAACCGTGTGCCTCCATCTCTGTAATTTGGGTCCTACATGCTCACCAGCCCTCCCCACATGACACATTGATATTCTTAGAAAAAATACTATATCAGTAAAATAGACATTACACTGTTTCAGACATATTCATAGCAAAATTTGATCAAGTATCAAAAGTTAAAAATATGTGCAAAATTATGTTAAATTAGGAAAAATCATGGATCAACTTATCATTTTTTTTTGGAGCAAGTGAAGTAGTATCATTAAAAGTCAACCAATTTAACCATTCTCAATAATTGATTAATCATTTGTTTTATTAATTTTTTTTATATTTTTTATTTATATTTTTATTGTAAAGTTATGCTGTGAAGTAAAATAAAAAGGGTCCATAATCTGTTTTTAGTTTACTTCTTTCCAAAACTTCTGATCCTCCTTGTTTGTGTGTAAAACCGTGAAGGCATCATGAACATAGTTTATGCTTATGTTTGAACATCTTAGTATTTATTTTGTGTGTGTGGGTCATCAACAGGACTTCTTGGGTCTGATTGGTTGTCATCCCTGGCGCTGGGGTGTCACTCCTCACACCTGGAGTGAATGCCTCATCAACCTGAGGTGTAAAGATTAAATGAGAGTGTAATGAACATGAGGAGCTGAGGTGGGAAATTCATTTACGTAAACACGGATGAGCGTGTCTGTATGTGTAGAAACAGACTTGGTGAGGTCCTAGCAGCAAGACATGCTTTGACCATTAATGGCAGCTTGACGGTCCCCCACTCCCAGCAATCTTGAAAGCTGTGGGAGTCAGTTAATTTAAATAATTTATAAAAATAAAAAAAATAAAAAAATCCTTGAAA
>CM074496.1:8117152-8168795 GCA_037389245.1 Oryzias sinensis
TATATATATATATGCATCACAAGGAAAATGGAAATAAGATCAGAAACTCGTGCGTTTATTTTGTCTGTTCTTTTTCTACAAGCAGAAACTCTTTTGAGGATGCAGCCGTGTTACTTTTTTGATGCTCTTATAGTCTTCATACGCCGTCTCACTGAAGTATAGCGCTCTCTTTTATTCGACGCGTTTCCATGGTGACTCCGGAAATTGCCCATTGAGAATGTCTTTATGTGCTTGACGAGCACGTACATTAAGCCAGGGTTACCAAGTCGAGCGTAATTACGCTAACTCATATTGGGTCTTTTGGAACCGACATACCCAGAGTAAGCAAGTTCAGGCGGATTTCAGCCAGAGTTCAGGGTTAAAGTCAGGGTAGTTTAAACATGCTTCCTGGAATACCCCCCTGGCTTGGTGACAGAAAATGAAATATTTAACAAACAAATTGAAACATGACAAAACTATTGGGAGAAACAAAACAGTGACACAACAGAGTAGATGAACTGACAAGGATGAACAGAAACAAAGACACTAAAATAGGCTGAGGGTTACTAACTGAACTGAAGACAGCTGTGGATCATGAACCTGAACTTGGAGTGACTGACAAAAAGAAAACCTAAAAACATGACCAAGAACAAAACACCACAGAATTCTTACAGACGGGCATCCTTGATATCAACTAATAGCTCCGTATCTCACCTGCTTATCTTTAATATGACTAGACATGTTTCTCTTTCAGCTTTTCCCATCAGGGGTCGCCACAGCAAACGAGTTGCATGGTAAACTTGGCAATGTTTTACGCTGGATGCCCTTCCTGACGCAACCCTCTCTGTTTAAGCAACCGGGCTTGGGACCGGCACAGAGGTAGAGAAGGGAACAGGGAGCAGCCTGGAGTCGAACCCTGGCGTCGCGGACGGAAGGCGCCGCAAACCAGCACGAGCTAAACCGGCTCCCTTTAATATGACTAGACATGAATGCCAAAAAGAGTTACCGATGTCCAAAATCCTCCTGTTCAAAGACAGAGAAACTGGTGCGGTGCAAATGCAGCTCTGGGAGCTATCAAAGCTTAATGATTCGCTACTATTCCCGAGTGAGCATTAGTCCCAGTTAACATGTCATGTCAGCTGAGGAGATGGACCTCATTTAAAACTAGATACTTCAATTAACAGGCCAGGTTCTTCTGTGAACTTGGAATTTGGTTAATTATGCGGTTGCATCTTTCTTTTAAAGTGGAAATCAAAGCATTTTCAACTATTATTTTAGCTTTTGTCTCTGCTGTTTTACAAAAATGATTTTTGGGAGACTTCATCAGCAGCACAACACTGTCAGAAGACAATAAAGGTGTATAAATGTTTGCTTGAATACATTCAGGTGATGCTTTGTGCAGAGCTATTTCATTTTATTTTTTTCAATACAAATAATAATTTTTGCTCAGTTAACCCTTGTGCAATTTTAGATGACCCCACCCTTACATTGACGTGTTCTTCCTACCATGACAAAGGTGGATAAAGGTGGAAAGATTTCATGTAATCCATGGACACCAGTGAAGATCACAAATCATTGAAGAAAAAAGGTTCAGAGCACTGTCTAGTGCAGGGGTCTGCAACCCATGGCTCCGGAGCCACATGTGGCTCTTTCATCCATCTGTTGTGGCTACCTGTGACTTTGGAAAATAATGACTATTTTATAATAATTAAATTTTATTTTAGTTTGTTCATTTTTCATGGCATTTCAAAGGCGCTGATGGCTCCGTACGAAGCGCGAGCCACGTAAAAAACAGCTTCGTAATGAGCTTGTATGTATCGGGCGAGAACTGCAGAGCTGATAGCAGGAGGAGACACGCGGGGCGGCTTCAATAAACACTCCGATCTTTTGCCGGGAACTTGACGTGCCGTGGGGCAGAGAGCAACTCGCTGATGACAGACTGAGAGTTCCCGCCAGCGTTGCCAGATAGTCACAGTTTTCCAGCCCAAAATTCATCTGAAAACCGCCAGAGCCAGCCAAAAACCGCCCAACACAGCTTTTGTTGATGTTTTTTTTCGTACTGGACTGATAAAATAAAAGATTTTTCTAAATAAAAGATAGTTGTGACCAATAATAAAATGTGTACAATATTGAATATTTCTTCAGCAGTCCATTCATTTTCTTAACCCGCTCTATCCCCGCTATAACCTGCGTCCGGCTCTTTCATCCTTGTGCGGCGCTGGAGCGCCCCGACTATCGTATTTTTCGCTCTCTATGTAGGACACACTGAGAAGCGCGGGGGAACAAATCTCAGCTGCAGAGGATGTGAACAGGTAGAGAGGAAAAGCAGGTAAAGAGGCGGAGGAGGGGCTTTGGCTTCAAACTCTGTCAGAGAGATGGAAACACGGGCGTCAGATTGAGACGCAGCTTTCCCTGCGGGAGTTGAAGCAGAGACTTTCCCTGGGATGATTTTATGAACTCAAACATGGAAACATGATTACCAAATAGAACTCTTCAAAATAATAAACCTGATCTCTCCACATTCTCAGTGTCTACCATGCATTGATAAACAATTCGCTCCATGCAGCGATCAGACCAGAACTAGTAGCTCCTCCCACACGCGGCCGCAGTATCATCCTTTAAAGAACATAATGTGCATTTGCAGCGACGTATGCTTCAGACGATGTCCGATTGGCCAATCTACATGTCAATCAAGTCCCATACTTCTCAGTGAGGACTTTGGTGGATTGTAAAGAAGTACTTTTTTGTTTTTTTATCTTTTCTGGCCCGCGATCTACACTCTTGTCATTAAAGATCGACCGGTCGATCGCGATCGACGTAATGAGCACCTTTGAATAATATATACATGCATAATATATATAATGATGTCAAAACGGGTTGTGACTCCAGGTGCTTTCTTTTTTATTAGGGGCGGTCCCAAATGCTTCTTTGAGTAAAAAAGGTTGCCGACCCCTGGTCTAGTGGGTCTAGATGACCCACCTCCCAATGTTAAAGTGCCTAGGATAGCACAAGGGTTAAACGTTAGGCATGAAAGTAAAACACTTTTACAATTCCAGGTCTATACCAAAGATTCTAAAAGTGGGACCCAGTTTCTCCCTGCTTGATGCTCACCGTTAAGGGGTTGGATTGTTGGATTGGGGGGTTAAACCACCAAATGATTCCTGAGCGCGGCTGTGTCTGCAGCTCACCGCTCCCCCAGGGGATGGGTCTAATGCAGAGATAATACTTCACACTCCAGATCTACAGGGGCTTGGGCTGGTTTTGGTAGATACGTGGAGGAAGTAACTTGATCTCTCCTATTAATGGAACCTGCAGAGTCTTTTACCCAAATATTTCCCTATTTAACTCTTTTAGAAAAGAAAAAATATATATATATTAGTTCAATGTAAAATATAATAAAGTGTTTTCATAAGGATTTTTTTCTGTATAAGGATTGACATTACAAATGCCACCCTTTCATGTAACCCTTACTAAAGCAGCTGTCACCTCTCCCCCTCTCAAAGATTCATCTTGTGTTTTACACACTGGGGAACTTCTCCTGAAAATCATCCATCTATCCATTTTCCGAACCTACGTATTCCCCTTTAGGGTCACAGGGTTGCTGGAGCCTGTCCCAGCTGCTGTTGGGCAAAGGCGGAGTGCACCCTGGACAGTTGATATACTTAGTAACAATGTAAAAAAAAGTTCCAAGTAATTCTAGATTTAAAGTGTGGATGCCATGCTTTGAACAACTTTGTCAAATAAAAAAGCCTTTTAAACGCTGATTCTATTGATACCAATAGTTAGCGTCGAAAAAAATCCGAAGCATATGAATAATAGACATCTTTCGAAGGAATCAGAGATTTGGATCTGCCGCTAGAGCGCAGGCTGGAAGTGACCTCGATATGACCTGTGACGTAACGAAAGGGAGTTGCCTTTCGCAGTTCCGCTTCGGACAGCATGTAAACAAAACAGGTAGTCTTCGTTTCTCTCGTGTTTAAATCTGTTAATCATCAACATGCCAAGTCGTTGTGTGGCAGCTGAATGTAGCAATACATCTAGTGAAAGTGTATCTGTGTATAAAATTCCCAAAACAAGAAACGCTGCTGAAAAGGGGAAAGTTCAAGAAGGTGGACGGCGAAGGATTTTTCCCTCCAGATCTGCAGGAGAGAAGTCTGCGTTTTCGAGGGGACAAAAACCGGGACACAAACGAAGAATTTTGAACGGAGAGGTGGGAGGAGGATCTTGGCTTCTGAGTCGAGGAAAGGCGGGTGAGCTAGAAGCGAGCGAGCCGTTTTCTGGGTCGGAGAGGACGGCGCTGGAGTCGGGAGCGGAGGCTGCTAAGCTAGGCTAGTGTGCATCACGATGGATCACATTGAGGCGAAGTAGTTGTGTTTTCTGTTGTCCTTGGATCCAACTGGAGTATTTCAACGCACTCAATGTTTTGCAAGAGAAGCAACAGGCCTGCAACGTTTTTTTTTTCTTTTGCTTTTGAGGTGCCGGTACCGTGTGTAAACTGAACTGTGTGTGTGTGTGTGTGAGCGCGCGCGCACGAGAAAAGGTTTCAAACTGGTTCAAACAGGTAAAACTGTTAATGTTCCACAGTTGTTAATGGTATACAGTGACTTTGTTAACTAAAGAGTAGTAATATCTGGGAAACTTTTATTTTGTGACATTTATTTTGTAAATTAGGTTGAAAACCAGTGTTTACCTTTGTTTAGATTAGGCCAAAAGGGGACATTTTGAGTATATTTTAGGGTAAGTAGCACCCACCCCCTTACTCTAAACTAACAGGAGGGCTCCACGGGTGCTACATAAAATTGGCAACTAACCATGCCATGTTCTGGAGTCTAGCCGAATCTTCATGCTGGCTATCGTCATCGGCATCACTAGACCTACTACTTTCTGCTATATCCTCCTCACTTTCGCAAAAGGGTTCGAATCGATACGGTTGCAAAAGTGACTCATCATCATGATAATCTCCGCAACTTTCCTCTTCATCTTTCTGTTCATCTGATGATAAATCGCTAATAGAGACGGTAGCATCACTCTGTGCTTCACTTTCGGTGCTAGCCATGTTGTCTTCCTTGTCTTCCTTTCGTTACGTCACAAACATGGCGGCGCGAAGTCGGCGGAATGCGTGAACCCGGCGGCCGTCCTCGTTCTTTATATCGCGTTTTTCGCTATTTATTCTTTTTCGAAAAATATTAAAAACAATCGCAACATGAAATAGAGACTATTTACTATATTTTGGCTTATTAAAATAGGCCATGTCACCCACACTTTAAGTCTCTTCTTGGTCAAACAGATGAAAGTGGAACAAAATGGCCGTGCATAAATATCGTTTTCAGGTTGCAAAAAATGAATTGTTTTGAGTGGCCCTCTTAATCGGAAAATCAGCATCTTTCTAAAAATGTGAAAGAGAGCTTAAGGTGAATGAAAAAAATCTGGATGAAGCTTAAATCAACACACTATAAGGGCAATAAATACTAACTAGATTTCAAACGGCCATAAGACTTGTTACCGGCTTGATGATGAATGGAAATCATCAGCAGTTTGGTGCTTCAGTTTTTGCCCTGTGATCTAACCGCGCTTTTTCAAACTCCTTTTTTGTTTGTGGGTTAATCATTTTAAATTTGTCCGTGTATGTTATATGACTCATTTTTCAACTTTTACCTGTGTTTTTTTTTAACATTACACACGTATTTGGGTAACTTATACTGTAATGTTAAGAGATTTACTTAATTTATTATACAAAGGCTAATATTAGGACTTTAGATCCAAGTACTTAGTGAAATAGAATTTGTAATGTGGAATATGAAAATTCCTAAATTTAACAGAATATGCATGTTTTACTCTACAAAGACACACTGAAATTTGTTATGATTTGGATTCAAATTTAAACAAATGAAAAACCTACAGTTATGTCACTAAATGTAACAGTTTATGTAATGCAACAGTGCTTTGAGGGATGTAAAATCTCTGCAGGAAAACGAAATAACAGATTACTTGCAGTTTAAAGCTGCTGAGAGCAGAGTGAACGTGTCATGGCTTTTGCAGCAGCATAGGTTGCATTCAGCATCAGCACCCGGCTGTGCACCTGACCTCTTTCAGAGCTGCTGTCTCTCCACTTGCCTCCTCAGCTTTTCTTGTTAGATTTCCTGCTCTTGAAACCAGTAAATAGTTTTTCCAGGTGCATAACACCCAGAACGATTCAAAACATTTCAGTGTCGAACCTGTACAAATCTTCCCATATCCAGGGTAGTTCACATGTGGAAATTTTGGTTTCCCAGCATCCATAATAAGAAGCTGCTCCCCTATTGGCTACGGTCTGTAGCTATCCATCTTTCAATGACCGCCTCTTCGTGAATTTACAAGAAATCAAAGTTGTTTCAGTACTTCACACCAGCTTATCTTAACCAGAAATAATGGATTTTCTTCTCTTCACTGGGAACTGAAGTGCATGTAATCCCCTCACAGACTGATGATTTGAACATGAGCTGAGATAAAATGGACCCAATCAGATATCTGAGCTGGGACATGATTGCTGAATGAAAACATCTGACTGGTTTTCACTCCAGACTGTAACGTTCATCAATAGATCATCGGTCTCCAGAACTGATTGTGTAGCGATTGCCCGTGATCAGCGTGAGAATAATTTCATGGAAAACATGAGTCCTCTGTGTATTTATCAGATTCTCTTGCTGTAGACACAAATCATTTCAGCCTGAATGAAGACAGGTTTTGAATTCATGTTGCAGTACTTTAGTCTGTTAATGTTGTTCCCAAACACAATACTTATGACATTTATTTTTTACTCAACAAGGCTTGACTTATCAGCATTACAAGGTTTTGCAACAAAACCAGTTAAAGTTTTCGATTAAATCCACTTCAAATCAAACTTTAACGTCTGCTTTTCTTTATTTTTTTATTTTATAATAAGGCGCTTTTGCGTCACCAATTGTTGGTATAAACATTGCTTTAGAAACAAATTTAATTGTGATCAAGGTTTTTTTTGCTGTTTTGTCTGAAAACTTAAATGTTGACTCTTGAGAACAGAAGGAAAACAATAAAATGACTTCCTTAGATCATTAGAAATAGCACTTTTGTTTTCCATTAAAACTACAGGCATTGGTTTTAATTTCTCTGTTTTCGTGTCAATTTCTTGAGAGTAAGCTCTGCATCATCAGCTCATGAGCTGCCTGACAGATGCTGCTAAAGGCCCTTTTCTGTCTCAGGGTATTCAGATCTACTTAAATGCACGCACGTCACACTTGATTCCTTCAAACTCCACCAAGCTGCTGCCTCCGGGCCACAACAGGTTTGCCAGAAAACAAACAATTCTCCAACTGCGGGTAATTGTCAAAACTAAAGAAAAAACAGCCACTGGGAGATTTGCAGAACAATGCAAGATGCTGCAGCTCTTACAAATCACTTTGAGATTCTGTTGCTTTCTTGACAGACAGGACAAATTTGATCTTGTTTGCTGTGTTCTGCATCAGATATTTGCCAAAACAAAAGATATTACAAAAGCTTGTGTTTTTGGTTGATAGTGTCGCACTTTGAGTGGATAAACATTTCAGGCTTTCATTTCACTTTGTGGTCTAAAGTTTACCCCTAAAACTTTTTTTGTACTTTACTGTTTGGAGAAAAAATGTATTACAAACTCAGCCAGGATTTATCATATTTTTAATAAAGGTGTCTGCATAGTTTCTAGCATGAATATATGAATATATATCAGCTTGTTGGTCTAGATTAAAGAACCCCAGTGAGTCAGTATGGATTTGACAATGCAGGTAAGGGAAAATCCGCTTAGCAGATACCTTTTGAAAGAAGTCAATTCCACCTGATTGCCACATCTTAAAATTCCTGAGAGATAAAAATCTATCCTCAATAAATTGGGAAGGGAATCCAAAATAAAGCTCACAAAATTGACGTTGGAAAATGAACATTTTCAGGGTTCTGCTGTGCTGAGCGAAGCTAGGTGTGCCTTTTTTTGAACATGCATGGGGAAAAAACGAAAGATCTCCAAGGAGCCAAGCTCTTAACATTATAAATAATCACAAATGAATTTGCAAGATTTAAATTGCTCTCATATCTAACCGAAGAGTCCACATTTTCAAATGACCTCTCACATCCATAAACCCCTAATTCAATTACTTATCCACAAATTTAAAGCCTCAGAAGGCACAGACCATATGGGAGCAGTATCTTGTGTTCATAGTACTGAAGTGTAATTTTATGGTGCCCTGACACAGACAACATGATTACATGCCTGCAGCTGTGGAGTGATCCATAACAAAATTGCAATCAGTTTCTGGCTTCTGATGTCCGAACACAAAAAAATAAGATGTGGTGGAAGACGGTGAAGCTAAACAAAAATGTGCCTTAGCCGACTGATCTGGTTACACCTGAAAAAGTCAGTGTTGACCAAAATTTTGTTATCAATTTGAACAATTTTCACTCGCTATATTGCGGTTCACCCTTTGCAGTCTCACTGTTCAGAGAATTTTTTCAAGAGCAATTTTAAAGGCATTTTTTTCCAGTGCTCTGATTCTGATTTATTCTCCTCTGTATTGTTTCTCCTGTCCAGAAGGTGTTTAGATTGACAAATCTACAAACATTTTCAATCGCAAGCAGAACTTTATTCCATAATACCTGGACTTATTTTTGTACAAAGGTTTGAACTTTAAGAGTTTAAACAAGAGAGAAAAGTGTGAAAATGTTCAAATTTGTCTGAGAAAAGTGTGCTGTGAGGGGTTTTACAACCTTAAAGCATCTATAGGCCCACTGCGCAGATATCACCCATCTTGGTATATTTTTAGAATGTAACTCTTATGATAAGGAGGAAACAATGTATCTGATGTACAGGCAATAGATGGACACATGGATGATGTGTCTAGAAAAGAGCTCCACAAAAGTATCGGTAAGGCCATCTCCATGTCTGGGTTCTGGGTTCATCTACTGCAGGAGCTTGGTCTGAATGACGGCCGCTTTCAGCGGTACTTCCATCTCTCTGTGACCCAGTTTGAAGAGTTGCTGTCCTTCAATGGACCAAAGAGGGGGGGAAAACAGAATAAAAATAGGGGACCTTTATACACTTTTGTTGATGCAAAAAAGAAAAGTATCATGAAGGAGGAGAACAAATGGTAACAGCTTCTCCTCAATGCTGGTTTTGGAATCCACTCATCACCGGCCTGCGCCTGATTGCTTCATGCAATGCAAAGACTTTGCTAAAGTTCACATATGTGTAATAAACTATTAAACTAAGACTTTTAGGAGCTCATGCAATGAATGCACATGAAGCGCTATACGAGTATACGCCATTTACCATTTTGCAATGTGGACATCCCTTAAGTTTCTTCTTTTTTCCCGGAATCCGATTTCTTTAGGAGTTTTCCTTACCGAGAAGGAGGGTCTAAGGGCAGCGATGCCCTTAGACTGAACTGAACAGCTTTGTCTGTTTAGTTTATTTTAGCCAATACCTATTGAATTCTATGACTTCATGTTCTTTACAATTTCATATTTATTATATAACTATCAGTATGAAGCTCATTGAGACGAATATTTTTGTAATATTAGGCTATATAAATAAAAATGAATTAAATTGATGGTTTATGATACGGTGGTATCCATGGTTGCGCCTCCCCATCACAGAAGATTGCACAAACACAATCTGATGTTTCCCAATTTTCCAGGCTCCTGATCCACAGGTTGTGTGTTGTTGGCCATTTTGGCAGTGGTTGGGGTCAAAGCCTCCCTCCAACTCACCTGCAGTCACAAACTTGTTTTTTTGGTGCTGCGGTGGCTTTACTGTAACATCAGCAGCCTACTCTGGCCTGTTTTTGCTCCCCACATGCATCAAAGAGCCTTGGGGCCCCGTGACCTTGTCACTTATTCCTAGGCTGGCTGTCCTCTGATCACTCTTGATAGCTGCTAACCACTTGATGGTGGTGCCACTTCACAGGACCTGCTGTTTTGAGAGCAGTGCCGGCACAGTAGTTTAGCTGTCACAGTTTGACTCTTGTCACAGCCTCTAAGATCTTTACCCTTGCCTATTTTTTTCTTGCCTCTAACACATCCACTTTGAGATTTGACTCCTCTCTCACAGCAAGTAAATCCTGGTTTCTCAAATATTTTTCTTTTTAAATTCTGTAGTTGATTAATCGATCCATGGATTAAAGACTGTTTGATGGTTAACCTAAAAAAAAATAACTTGCTTGCATTTATGGTGCTCGGTTTTTGGGTTTATTTCAAAGTAATTAAAAAAAATTGAAGAAAATCTGGGTAGCTCTATTAGGATTTTATTTGAAAGAACAAATCCAGTTGGTGAGCTGCCATCAGTGTGTGAATGGGTGTGTGAATGGGACCATGACTGTAAAGCGCTTTTGGCCTTTGAGGAAGGTAGAAAAGCACTATACAAGTATACATCATTTACCATTTTGTCCAAACCCTAAAGCAACAGATGCAGTTGTAATTTCTGGCCAATCAGTGGCCTTAAATCTGGTAACACTGTAACACCCTGATCCGCACAGTTGGAACCACAGTTCTAACCGTTCTCATAATGCACATCAGACAACACAATCAAATGGAAATACTGTAAATCCAAATAGATCAGGGACTTTTGGAAATGCAGAATTGTTTTGGTTGTTTTACCCAAAGATGCTAATCAAACTCTTTAATTAGAAAAAGAAAAAGAAAATCTAACATTCAAGGACAAATGTGATCAAGAATGTGTAGAAAAAAAAATCCAATAGCAAAATACACAGTTGTGCTTTTTTTGCATTCACTAGAAACCTGTTTGATGGTGGTGTTTGATTCTTTTTTAAGGTTTTTTGTTGTGTGAGTGCTCATGTGTTACTCAACTGAGATGGATTTTTTCTTGTCTATATTTGTTGTCCCCTATTTTCTATTATGACTATATTAGGCTCGGCTCAGAGATTCGTCAAAGCTGACCTGGGCAGAGCAACATCTCCATTGCCTCAGGCTGTACACACCAAACTCAGCCCTGCAGACAGCATCTGAATAGCAAAGATATTAGTCCCATTTATTACCCATCCTGGGCAAATGGATTTTGTCCTTCACGATGGATGTTTGTCAGGCATTTCCAATTACTAAAGACTCTGAGTTGACCCTCACGGGCGTTAGAATTATAAGAAAAGATAGACACATCAAGATGTGCCATTCCAGTCAATCAATCTGGTTTTTATAGGATGTACATTCCTGTCAGAGGAGCAAAACTCGCAGCTTTAGCCTCTGCAAAGCACAAGTGACGCAGACTGAATCACTGTATGATGTATGGATCAGAGCAGTAAAATGTGTTTCTGAGCTAAAAAAGTGTCCATAGCCCCCATTTCTGTCCCTTTAAAGACACACTTTGATAAATAATTGTGTTTTTGGTGTTTTTAACATGCTCTTGTGGCATCTTTCTCATGATCGACGACATATATGCAGAAAATTAATCTTAAAATTACATTTCCGAGAATTTTTTATTCAATAAATCAGGAGCAGAGGGAAAAGAATGTCCTCTTTAAAAGCTTGTAGTTGTAGTGTAGAAGCTACAACGGCGGGCCACAAGCTCCCAGCTCCTCTCCATACCAATGCACCCACTTGTAGATGTCTAGATCGATGGAAGTCATTGTTTTGCTCGTCTGAGCTGGTATCTGGCTCAAACTATACAGCTGGATAGCTCCAATATTGCTCGTCATTTTTGTTGCACCAAGTCAGAGTGGGGTTGTACGGGGCTGTAAGCTAGGGGTATAGCGTTTCAACAAATGGACAACTCAAAGTTCTAATGAACTACTGGCGCTCTGCAGAAACTATGTCCTAGAAAACGACGCAGTTTTTAAAATTTTGACTAATGATAATTAAAGGCCACAGAGAACGCCTTTAAAATAAATCAAAAGATAACTAGAGGGGCACTTCAACGCTTTACTTGGTCTTTTAACCTCTGGCCTATTTTGGCTTGAATTACATTTGTTAGTAAGAGCCATTCAACCCTATTAATGAACCTCAGGAGGTAACGGGAGTGAAACGGTGTTGGAGATATGTGCACGTCATTATAATTGGTATCCCACTGGCTCTTATAGATACCTTTTGATTGGGTGATGGAGCGTTCTCAGGCTAATTGTGGGGAAGTTTAAGACTGCTGAGCCCCACATAAGACTAAACAGACTTCAGGTAAACACATGCGATCACAGATCTGTCGAAGCAGAAAAATCAAAGCGTTACTTACTGTTCCAAGAAGATAATAATGAACAAACAATGAAGAAAGGAATCTGCTGTTGTTGTGTGTTTGCCGCCTGGACTCCAGAATCCTTCCTCAGCTTTGCCTCATAAACTCCTTCCAATGCAGCAGCCACACAAGTACCGGTAAGCTCTCTATGAGGGACTCAAGAGGATAGGCTGTAATATATTGCCTTGAATTGATGCCAGTATTACATAGCAGTTAAATGTACCTGCCTCGTGTGTAAATTAGCCGTAAATTTAGTTGGTTATTCAGAAGCAGCCTTTAACTGTGTTTTATGATTATAAAAATATATTTTCCCTGAAGCAGCCCCCCATGGACATGAGTGCAGAGAGATGCTGGACCAATGCCAATCCCTTATTTAACACTAATTAGTCTAGGTAAAGGGATGCTGTGCTCCTGAAGAGATGCTTAGTGGAGAAGCATAAAAACAAACTGCAGAGAATGCCCGATGCAGGGCAGGTCTTACGTTCCACAACATATGCATGAAGCATCAGGGAGATAACACTTATTTCCCCCCAAAGTTCAATTATGCTTTTATTAAAATCAAAATGCAATTAAACCAGTTTTTGCACTTCAAATATATTTTATTATTTTATTTTATTTCATCAAAACAAATAAAGATATATTAAATTTAAAAAATAATAACTTTCTACCAGTGTTGGTCAGATTACTCTGGAAAAGTAATCTGATTACTGATTACTTCTTCAAAAAGTAATCTAATTACTACTCTAGTTACTTTTTTCAAAAGTAATCTGATTACTGATTACAAAGTACTTCAATACGAAGCGTTTCACAATAAAAACTTTATTGTAAAGTGCAAAACTCGCAAAACAAACAAATTTAGCCTTTGGCTCTTTAACTTAAAACAATGTCGAGTTGTTTTCCAAATAAAAATACAGCATATTGTAAATAAATAAAATCAGCTCCCTTTATAAATTTAAGGCAATCTTATAAATGTAATTGTTTGTAGTTGTTCAATTTAAATCTCAAAACTTAAATGAGACCTATTGTGTGTTTTTTTCAACTCTTCAAACTAGAACATATGTAGATCAGCACAGCAGTTTACATTTTGTTCACTGTAACACCCCAAAACACTGTAACATTGTAAAGTTTTTCATTTTAAAATTAACTGTAACAGACAGCAGTTTTTAAATTACTCCTTTATATTGTTGGAAAGTGGCTATGGGACAGTTTTGAACCATACCTGCTGCTTTACTATAAACTCAAGCTCCAGCTGAAGAACAAAACAAGATTACTCAAACATGCATGAATCAATTCAAATATAACTTTGAGTAAACTAATGATGAAGGAAGGCTATTATAACAAGGTAAAATCATTGAATCATTAACCTCTTTAACTGCCACTCTTTTTTTTGAGCTGCTGAAGGTACTAACAAAACAAATCACAAAAAGTATAAAGGCTTGACACTACTGTTCACTTTTTTTCAGATGATCAGTATGAGGTTCCATTTGTGCCAATAATATCAAAATGTGTTTTTGCGTCTACTGTTATGTCTTTGGTCCATTGTCTATGTCTACTGATCGTGTTTTTGCGTCCACTGTCTATGCTTTGGGCTCATTGTCTATGTCTATTGAACGAGTTCATTTTACATTGGTTCATGTCTATGTATTACTAAGCAATATCTTCTGCATGCCCATGATTCTTTGATTATTACTTTGTATTAACTTTGTGATGTATATGCTTGCTTTATCCTTAAACTTTATCTTTGTCATTGTCCTTATCCCATGTCGTCTAACTACGGCGTCTGGAAGATCCTTAGCAACCGTTGCTAGTGTCGTTTGCCATGTCGTCTCACCATGTCGTCAGGAAGATCCTTAGCAACCGTTGCTACTGTCGTTTGCCAAGTCGTTTCACGTGTCGTCAGGAAGATCCTTAGCAACCGTTGCTAGTGTCGTATGCTACGTTCTCTCACCATGTCGTGTCCTTAGATCTTGTTGTATTTCAAATTTTGCAATGTTCGTCAGAGAAGTCTTTTGTGCGGTCGATAAATTGTTTCCCGTATTATCACGGAACAAAACACTTAAAAAAAAAAAACCTTTATTGACAATCCTGCAAACGCGCACTGCCAGAAAGGGGGGGGGGGGTGCAGCGTACAACGGTTTCACGTTCCCGTTTAAAGTTATTTAGAGTATGGCTTTAATTTAATCTTGTGATGAAACTATTATTTCAAATTATTTTGAAAAATGACTGATCTTTATAAAATATGTTGTTACAAATCTGATGGATAAACGAGGATCAGACGGGCTAATAAGAGCCTTATACTGGTCCCGAGTGCGCCATCTCATGGTCACATAAATAGATTAAAAAGAAAAGCTCAAAAACAGTCAGTTTTCGACTGTTATATTCATAATTAGTGACTCGACCCACTAAAATTTGAGAAGGTAACTCATCGAAGATATTTTAAAGGCCTCCTTGCAAGGCCCCTGTAAATCGTTCAGCGGCGAAAAAATAAATATTGCCATGGACTAATGACTTGAGGGTTTATTTCTGAACAAATACATTAAATCAACACCAATGTGTTTGTAAATTTATTATTAATAAATCAGCCACGTTTTTCATGATCAGAACACAGCACATTCATAAATAATCTCCGTAAAATGTTCATATTTATTATGTGTCATTCTCCGCGTTAAATAGAAGTAGTTCGCCTCCAGATCAGATGGTGGCGGTAATGCGCCACTTTGTTTTCGTGTCAAGCGTTGTATGCATGCCCCCCCCCCCCCCCACACACACACACACACCCACACCACCACCACCCTTTCTGGCAATACGGCAATAGTACAGGAAAAAATTTACCGGCCGTACAAAGGACTTTTCTGACGACTTTGGCAAAATTTGAAAAACGAGAACATCTAACGACAAAACACGGGGAAACGTTGTAGCTAACGACAGTAGCAAACACCGTAGTTAACGACAGTAGCTATCGACAGCAGCTAACGACAGTAGCTATCGACAGCAGCTAACGACCGGAGCTATCGACAGTAGCAACGGTTGCTAAGTCCTGACGACAAAGTGAGACGACCAAAGACATAGACAGTGGACACAAAAACAGATTATTGGCACAAATGGAACCTCATAGATCAGGGCTAGTGAAACAGTGGTTGTATCTCATTAAAAGCAGCTTCTCAAATCGACTGTCAGACAGTCTATTCCGTCTTGGGGTCAGCACCAATCCACCTAAACTAAATAAACGCTCCACTGGTGCACTTGAAGGGGTTGGAGTGTTGTACTTCAGGAAAACCTTTTTGACTGCTGGGAAGTTGCTCAAGGTGTCAAGTTCAAATCCCCCTGAGCTCAGATAGTTCATTACTTCTTGGTCTGCAGAGTAACAGTCCTCAGGCTCTGACTCAAATTCAAAAAACTCCATACCAGTTACTGGTGTTGCTACTTTGTTTGGCACATTGTCAGTTTTGTCTGAGTCTCCTGCTGAAGAAGAAAGTATTTGGCACTCTGCTACCAGAAGATTCTTCAGTTGCTGTTTTCTAGCTCCATCTTTCACCCATCTGAGTTTGAACTTTGGGCAGCTTATGGCAGCAAGAAGAGCATCTTTGTTGTCGAGCACAATAGAGAAACGAGTCTGGATGGCCTATAATAAACAATAATACAGTTAAAAGTGTTTAACACAAGTTTCTACAGTTCGGCCAAATGTAAATAATTTGTTATAAATTGTTTGCATACACTATATCACCCAAGTCAATTCTAAGTTTGTGAATTCTGTTCACCAACAATGGAAATACTTCTTTTTTGTGATTCTGAATCATACACACCTTTACAATAACATCTGGCAGGTCTGCTGTCATCTTGGTGAGCAAATCTTTTAGGCTGAGAGACTTCATCATCAGGATCTCAAGTGTAGGCAGCAAAGCACCATATGAACACTCATCACCCTGCAGTATGTCCAGTGCTGCAGTAAGTGGCTTCATTGCAATACAGTATTCATGCATGAACTGATATTCCTTTTCATTGAAGCACTTGATACCCAGCTTGTTGCACAGGTTATTTAGCTCATTCATAGGGATCTCTGCAACTCTGGAGACTGCATCATAAAATGAATTCCACCTGGTTGATGATGGAACCAGGAGCTTCCTCTGGCTGACCTCCTGCACTTGTTCTGCTGCAACAGTTGATCGACTTGCTTTAGTCCAAAGCGCAGTGCATTTTGCAATAGTAACCCTGTACACAGATTTTGTAGCTGGACTAGATGTGAGGTATTTTTCAACGTCACTTGTGGAAATGAGGTTGATGGTGTGTGATGCACACCTGTAGTGTGGGGGGAGAGTGATGTGGCCCTCATCAGAAACAGAAGTGAGGGCTTCTGCTATGTCTGTAAAAAGTACATCTTCCTGCTCCTCCTCCTCCTCTTCTTTTTCATCTTCATCAGACTCAGGTGGTGGGAAAGTCTTAAATGCTTTCACAAAATTGGATGCATTATCTGTAACTGTAGCAACAACTTTGTTTAGCAAGCCGAAAGATGAATGAATTTGCTCCAGTTCAGCAGCAATGACATCAAAAGTGTGCCTGCCTCTCACTCTTTTGCAAGCCAACGCAGCTTTGTGTCTTTCCAAAGTGTCTTGGTTGAACCAGTGAATGGTTACACCCATATAACTCCTATTATTAGCAGTCCAGATATCTGCAGTTGTTGATACAAACTGTACATCATCTAACGCTAACTTTAAAGCGGCTTTCATCTTTTTGTACTCGTTTTCCAGATATGAGGTGAATGACTTTCTGTGTGGCAGATGTACATTATTGTTTGAGGGAATTTTGTCGATAATTCGGCGAAAGCTTGAGGAGTCCACAGTAGAAAGTGGCAGCATTTCCTCCACAATGTATCCCGCAACAAGTTGATTAAGCTCTTCTAACGTTACACGGGGCTCGCGGGAGAAATCCAGTTTTGGTTGCTTGGCTGGCAGACTCACCCTAGACTCTCTTGCTGTCGCTAATCTGATTTTTTCAACAAGTTGCGTCGTGCTGTGTGTCCCTTTTAAATGCTTCAAAAGGTTTGATGTGGAGTTTTTCGCCGTCGAAAACGTCTTGCTCCCGCCACATAATTGGCAACGGACCACAACATTCTTTCCACTCGTACCAACTAAAGTAAAATAATGTGCGTACTTCCAACTCGACAATGCGTATTTTTCTCCCAGCTCCATGATGCATGTTGCATTTGTTTTGCTAAATTAGCTGCTGCAGTTGCGCACCGGCGGAAGTCGCGTCTCAGGTGGATTACGTCACTCAGTCGCGACTTGCAAAAGCAACGCATTTTGTTGACAAAAAGTACAAATAACGTGTTATTCTGCTAAGACAATATCGTACAAAAGTAACGGGTAGTTACTCGTCCATGTTACTATAATTTGATTACTAGCTTTTTCAAAATAACGCGTTAGATTACTGCGTTACTGTAAAAGTAATCTGATTACAGTAACGCGTTACTTAGTAGCGCGTTACTGCCCAACACTGCTTTCTACAAACTAACACAAATGTTTTGGTACATATTGATTGTATATTTTTTAGTAGTTACCAACAGTCATAAATTGGTTTTGCTTAGTACATGGTTTCCGGTCATCTGTGTTTTGCTCCCATGAAAGTTGAGTGTTTGGTTGATGAAGTTTATGTTTAATTTTAAGTGATAAATCTTTTAATTTTCATTGACCTGCTCTGGTTTTATTGCATTAGACCCTCATAATGATAGCAAGCTGTTTTCCAACAGTCAACGTTCAAATACTTGACTACAAACCATATCAATAGAGCGCTGACATATTTATAGAAATTCATTTTTATTCAGTAACTTAAATTGTACTTTTTCATAAAGTCTTTTTTTGTTAAAGTCTTTTCTTTTCCAAAGGTAAAGATGTTAAAGAAATTTTTAACTAAAATATAGAAATATGTGTACAGTATGTCGTTTGTCTTTTCATTATGTTGTCCAAGCGTGAACAGATGTTTTTGACTGTATTTTGCCTGCATTGAATCTGCTGTTTCAGGTTCACAGTGCATTTACCAAAAAAACCTGTAGTGCAGTATAGGGGAACCAGCAATCTGATCCATGGTCTCAGAAGTGTGGGACAAAAATTACTCCAAAACTATTAGTACAGTGGCCCTGCAGGACTGGAAATTCCAGCCAAGACATTCCCCTTTTCAATGTAAAATGGTTCCACTTTACAACAATTTAGTTTTGATTTATAAAATGCAATGTTTCTTTTTAATAATTGTTTTGTATTTTTAATTTTGTTATGATCTTTATTTTATTTTGTCAATGAGTGATTTTCTTTAATGTGATTTGCACCTCAGAACCACCGTAGTTCCTGGACTCATGACTGACTAGGGGATGTAGAAGAAAATCCAGCCAATCAGCAGTTTTAAAGTGCACAAGATCAACTAAAATACTTTGATTTCAATATCTTCCTGCACCTGTTACGCAGAAAAAAAAGAGAGAGGAAAAAAACCTATATCTCTTTCTTAAAGATAACACAAGAAGCATCTTTTTCCATTGAACATGTGTCTAATTCTGCTGATGTTTCTCTCTAGAGTGCAAAGTTCTTTGCTGAGTGTGCTGCAGGCTGCCACATGCCATAAATCCTTCCATCAGAGCTAAATGGCTACTGATTTAAGATGAAGTCTGAGTAGACGAGTGAAGTAAATGAATTTCATACACCAGTAAGCCTAAAACCGTAGTTCTGACTGAGCAGTCACTCTGATTGAAGTCAACATGCGAGTAACAGTACCATGCTAATCCTGCGCAGCAAAAAGGCGTGTTGCAGTGCATTCCCATACACGATTGAATTCAGTGAACAGGGGTCTTGATAGCTTGAAACATTGCACATTCCCTTTTTTCCCCCTTCATGACAATTCTCAGGGTCTCAGTGGAAATTCTGCAGGCTATTTACCTCAGACACTCCTCACCACAACCCTGGAACTGATTGGCCTCACTCTCATAAACACCATATTTTTCACACAGACAGCTGGTCAATGTTGGAGCTGATTGTATTTTTGCTGTTGGAATTGAGCCATCAGTCGTGGTGGTGATGAAGTATGAGCTGCTTGAAATAAAGTAGTAAACGTGACACAAAGATCATTACTGCGCTTTACCTTGGTCAGTCAGCTTGGTCATAAAAAGGCCAAAGTGCATCCGCTCACCTCGGGTTTGTGTGTGGTCGATGTTTGTTGCGTAGGACGAGATCTGTCATGACCCCAACAGGATCACAGTCTGACTTTTGGTTCCGACAAAAAGAATGGCACCATGTTTTATGTATTATCGCTGGAGAGATTGTCTTTTGGGGAATGAGAACCAGAGGGTTTCCTTCCACACTGTCCATATAACCTAACCTGACAGAATCAAATGTAAAAGAATTTATGCTAAATTGAGGACAGCTACTATGCTGATGTGGCCCTCAGTGAAGATGAGTCTGACACCCCTGCACTAGAGAGTGCACTGGACCTTTTTTCTTCAATGATTTGTGATCTTCACTGGTGTCCATGGATTACATGAAATCAAAGAATAATACTAAAACAATATTCCGCCGGTTATACATCCATACAATGACCTATCAAACTTCTTAGGATAATTAAATAATAACCAAAGTATTGCTTGAAACAGATTGGAAGAAAGCAGATTTATATAATCCACCCCGTTATACCGTAAATTTTTTATTACAAGATTTCTCATTATCTGGTTCTAGCATTTAGAAGACAAATTAAGAATCATTAGGTATCAGCTGAAGCCCTTGACAAGATGGATGACTTAATTATTATGCAAAAATGCTATTTTAGAAATCAGCATGGCAAATGCAGATCTGTTATTCAAAAATATATACCCGGAATTATGTTACTTTTAAAAGTCATTTATATGATTAAAAAATGCTTACTATATCATAAAATAGACCTGTACTGTTTCAGAGATTTTCATATGATTATGACATGAATCCAGGCGTCATATTTATTAAAATTATTTGGCTCTATGATTTAATACTGCATGTTGGTTCAGACGTCTGTGATCAGCACTACTCAAAGTCCTGCATGGTGTTCTAGCCAGAACCTTGGACCAGTCGATTGGACCCGAGTAGTTGACATAAATCCTGCAGCCTTTAACGCAAGTGTTCTCAATCTGCTTCACGCTTCCTGAGAAGCCTGGCATGTTTGGCGATTTCAGCATTCCTTCTGGTCAGATGATCGTTCAGATAAACAGCAGATCCCTTCAGATTCACTTTGATTCATCAGAGCTAGCTTGTGTTTTGATTCTACAAACCTGATGAGGATTCAAGCGCTGGTTTTATCGTCTCCTTTTCCTGGGGAAGCGGGTGGCAGGTTGTTACTTAGGTCAGGGTAATCGCTTTAGGCGTGAAATGATTCCCACTTGGTGTTCAGAGACTCTCCTCGCTCCCGTTTCAGAAGAACTGCTAGCATTGCTAGCGCTATTAGCATTAGCTATGCTAACTCCAGCTGCATTTAGCTTTGGTTGATCGGTACTCCAGTGAGAATGATATTGTTCATCCTTGCTTGTTGTTTACATTGTCCAGTCTTTTTCTCCAGAATGTCGGGCCAGGTTCTCTTTGCTCGTGTTGAGCCGGAGCTGGAACTCTTCCATCTAAGCTCCACGGAGGAGCTAGCTTAATGATCCTGCTCCATAAAGGGATACTAGCGTAGTTTAGATTTCATCAGAATCTTTTTAGGTCTTTGTAGTCAGGATTTTCTTGGGGCCATGGTCAGCTCTCTCTTTTTGAAGAAAATCAACTTTAAGTCACTTGAAGATGATTATTGTTACCTGCCGTGAGCCACACACTGGCGTCCATGCTAAAATCCGAACCGGAAAAAATTACCCTGAGCAGTGACAAACTGAGCAGAGTTAAGATGGTAAATAGTATGATGAAGATCAGGAATCTTGACGGGCGAGGCATGGCTGGAGGGTTACGACGTAACAGATCAGGAGCTTGGCTTGAAGTGGATCGAGGCGGAGGCATGGAATGATGGCGTAACCAGGTGAATACTCGTGAGGTATCTTTTCCTGTAGGTGAAGGAGAAGATTAGCGAGAGGAAACAAGGCATGAACAAGATGCATGAAGGTGACCAGACTATGCACTGTGAAGGAACAGCGGCGATGAAAACTGAGACGGAACTCAGCTTAACTCAATGCTATCCTAGGCACTTTACTAACATTGGGAGTTGGGTCATCTAGACCCACTAGACCACATGTCAAACTCAAGGCTACGTCATTAAATGTGGCCCCCCATGTCATTTTCTGTGGCCCGAGAGGATACAAGTTTTTCATTTCTTAAAATAAAAATAAAAACTGGTGTGTTATTCATATCTGGGAATCAGACTTGAAATATCGGATTGGCAGCTATACATTAGGACTTAAACACTGTCCATATAACCTAACCTGACAGAATCAAATGTAAAAAGGATTTATGCTACAGAGTAACAAGCAAACATATGTTTTTCTATGCAGCTGTAATTGTCGAATTTAAAAATGTTATAATAAATAAATAATGATTGTTTTAACATTAAGGAGTAGATACATTTATTTCTCATTACATTTCCCAGTTTACATTGCATAAGTTATATCTGGCCCTTTGAGGACAGCTACTATCTGATGTGGCCCTCAGTGAAGAAGATGAGTCTGACACTGAACCTTTTTCTTCAATGATTTGTGATCTTCACTGGTGTCCATGGATTACATGAAATCTTTCCACCTTTATCCACCTTTGTCATGGTAGGAATAACACGTCAGTGTAAGGGGGGGGTCATCTAAGATGGCACAAGGGTTAGAGGGCTGCAGGCTGATGGGTGAGTGGTTACAGCTGGTCACGTCAGGAACAGAGCAGAGAGGGAAGGGAGGAGAGCTGCCAGAGGCACCATGAAAGTTGATAGTGTATTTCCACATGGTCACATTCATTTATTTAATAATGAAGAGTTTGGGACTCCATAAAGATCTGTAGCTGTTCCACACTTGTGTTATTTTTCTCTGCATAAATGGACCATTCATAGTTTCACATTGTTTGGTTCTTCTCTCACTTATTTTTGTGTGTGTGGCCTTTTCAGATTGCATTTTAAGTACTGAGATTTGTTAGATATAAAGTACAGATTATTCACAAAAACAATAAAATCATCAGTTATACATTCATACAAAAGGCATTATCAAACCTAGGACAATCAGACATACATATTAAATGTTGCTTGAAAGGGAGTGGAAGGAAGTGAACTTATAAAATCTCATCCCTGTTCTGCCATAACAATTTTATTCCATGATTTATCATTATCCAGGCAAACAAATCATTCACAATTTACAGCAATTTAATAGCCCAATTTTGTTTAATTCTTAGGGTGCACACTTAGTTTAAAATAGAATCTTACTCACCATCTAAGTTTCTCTCCACAAACGTCCATCCAGGGCATTGTACACAACAGCATACATATCCACAGGAAACAGGAAGTGACTATAGTACTTATGTCAGAATTGTTTGTTTTTTTGTTTGTGTTTCTTTTCTTTTCAGTCAAATTGATTGTGTGTATTTCATTAACTACAATCTTGTTTTAAAAAAAATAAAAGAAATGTGTGGCTGTGGGAGGAGCTAAGCCTTTATAAGGCGTGAACTTCCCAGTATGGAGAGAGAAATATCTTGGTTGCAGCGCTCTCCAGAAACAGATGCCATTCTTTATTTATTTTTTGTTTGTTTTTGTAACAACAATCCATTATTTATCTTTTAAAAGTTTGCTGGATTTTTTACTGCTAAGAACCCGTCACAATAACAATCATGCTATACGCTTTGGTAGTCGGTGTAAAATTGGACTTGATAACATTCTGGAAAAAGATCTTTTTGGTCATTATTAAACCATAAAACTTATTGAGTGGATAATCTATGACATTACAATTTTATTTTTATTACCAAAATACAGCTTGACTTGGAACTTGCCTGTTTGGCATGTCGACCAGAGTGAAGATATGATCACTCCGCCCCCGGCAACATGAGTTCAAGTGACCACTTCCAATGAGAAGGCAAAACAGTACATGCACATTTCAGCTTCTTCGTTTAAAACTTGCATTCAAGAGCTCCTACGAATACTTTTAAGATCGTTTTCAAGAACTTTGACCAATCAGGGACTTGAATTTAGTAGTGACGTATGGATAGCATCCCTTTCAATTCACGAAAGTGCCAACATTTGGAAAATTGATCATTCAGGAGGAATTAATAACTGGTTTGTATACAGGAGTTATACAACATCAAGTCTTTCATATGTTGGAATAGAGTTGTGAAAAGAAAAGCCAGGAAGACCGTTGCTAGATTTCGCCTTCAACATTTGTGGGTAGCAACAGTCCAGTGTGAATACCATATGCTACTTTGTTCAGAATCGCATTGGCGCCTTCAAGAATGTGTGTCACATTCTTGAAGCCTCTTTGGTGATAAAACGCAGGGGGGTTATAGGCAGTGGCCCCCCTCCTATGGTTACCCGTGTAAAATTAAGGCCCCCCCTTCGGTTTTATTTTATAGACATGTGGGGCCCTTGGTAGGGGGTGCTTGGACATCACTGCCAGCAAGCAGCAGATGTCCTCCTGGCACCCTACCCGCAATTTTAACCGCACCTTAGACATTTAGGGCCCCTTGGTGGGGAGGGTGAGGGGACGTCACTGTGAGTAATCAGGAGATGTCCCTTAGTGCCCCTACGCCAATTTTAACTACACCCCCTTAGTACACACACCCTCCCCCTCAATATATACATCCCAACATAAACACACACACATGCACACACACACCCTCTTAAACACACATACGCACACACATTTTGCGCAAGGAAGGTGGGTCCTAGAGCAAGGTTATTATAGTTAACGCCGAAAATGAGCGAAAAACTAAAAACTAGAACTGAAAAAACATTTTTAGATTCTTCAGAAATAAAATAAAAACGAGTTTTAAAAACGAAAACTAACTAAAAACTGTTTGTTGTGTGTATAAAACTAACTGAAACTAACTAATATTAACCCCAAAAATACTTAGATTTTTAGGTCTTTTGTTAATACATAAGTCTTTTGGAGTTGAAATAAAGTCTATTTACTTCACCCTGCTAGTTTTACTATTATCTGAACTAGGGGCTGCACCCAAATCTCGGAAGTTAGGCGGTTTGAAGTGTGCTCTTGAGGCGGGGCAGCTGTGAAAAAACCCAGCAGGATGGTGCTTATATGAATATCTGATGAAAGTATAGTGGCGGACTACGTTAGGCTGGCTGTTGGATTCTTATGTACTGGCTCCGTGAAGAGCATCAGGTAAAGTGCAACGCCCCGCCCGCCTCTTACTAGGCGCTTCGACCCGTCTGTCTGTGGCGCACACCGCTGCAACAGGCAGAGTTTTGTGAAAATATATTTAATAAGGTAAGTTGCAAATTACACAAAAAGGAATGCATGAAAAGATATGAGGCTGGAGGAAGGGACATGTATCTCTTTAATAATATCAATACAAATACATGTTTTCCTGCGGGGACGGAAGCGATAAAATCAATGCATCTCTATTACTGTCTTGGACTAAATTCTATGAGTTTTTTCTTGGTCTGCAGGCGGGAGTGGACATACATGGCTGGTGTGGGCGGGAGTGTAGCATCTCGTTCTTGAGGCTGAGCCGAGATTGGTCAAGAATTCAGTGGGCGGGAGGCGGGAAGAAGAAAATAGTCAGCGCAGGGGGCCTTTAATCTGGGTACTGACCCGTCGCGGCGTCACATGATCTGTCCAGACACTGCGGCCTAAGCGTTGTCATAAGCATTTACATGAGCGTGCTGGCTGCATTAAAAGTTGGGAGAAAGCGGGAGAGTCCTATTTGGGACTTTTTTGAATATAACAGCGTCGAAAACAAAAGAAATGCAAAGTGCCTTGTAATTAAAGCAGGAGACATTTATTGGGCAGCTCCTCAAGGGAAAAACCCTCTGAATCCAAAAATGCATTTAAAAAGCGCACACAACAGCACTTAAAATCAGCAGTACCTAGACAGGCTAGCCTGTCGCGCCCTCGAAAAAGCGAGGAGCAGATAACGTGTGTCTGTTATCGGCTGTTGTATTTAATTTAGGATGGTTGTCCTTGTGTCCTCTGAATAATAAGTGTTTCAAATGTATCTTTGATTGAGTTTTTATTATACAATACTTATTATTCTGGTGATTTGAATCATGCACCTGACAAATATCCTAATTTACAAAAAATAAAAGAAAAAAACTAAAACTAACACTAAAACTAATAAAAACTAAACTAAAACGAAGCAATTTCAAAAAATAAAAACTAATAAAAACTAGTAAAAAGCAGCCTCTAAAACTAATTAAAACTAAATAGAATTTAAAACAAATTCCAAAAGGAAATAAACTAAAACTAATAAAAAATCAAAACTATTATAACTTGCTTGGTCTAGGACCATCTGTCCCCTGCCTCTTCCCTGGTGAAGTGCAGGCCCACTTACCTTGGCGGCCGTGTCCCGGGGTGCGGCTTCCTGGGCCGGCGGGGGTGCTCTCCTCAGCGGTGGGGAGGTTCACAGCCCATCTGAGCAGAGGTGTTAGTGTCCCTGGGGGTGGGTTCTGGTCCTTGCTCCTGGCGCTGGGCCCTGGGGTTCAACTGTGGCCGAGCCTGGTGGGGCCCATATTCTTTTTACCCTTGTGGGCCTCTTTTTCCCGGGTTCCCCCACTCCCTAGGCGGGGGCGGCCGGGCCCCTGCTTGCTCCTCCCTGGACCAACCGTGGGCCGGGCAGGATGGCTGCCTGGGTGGAGTGGGCCTCCCTTGGGGGAGTCCTGGCTGCATTACCTGGGGTTTTGGCGGGGGATGCCCCAGAACTCCTGGGTGGTGGTGGGGTGCTAGATCTGAGGCTGTGAAGTCGCTTCTCCGGTGGGGCCCTGCGTTGGAGTTCTCCCGGCCAGAGGCTGCTCTCCTGGTTGGGCTGGGCCTCTCTCTCTTTCCCTCGTGCCTCCCTGCTCTCTGGCTCTGGGGGCCACCCCTGCCGGTCCTGCTGGCCCTGGCCTGGGTGGCCGGGCTTGGCCGCCCGGGCGGCGGTTGTTCCCTGCCGGCTTCCCGTGTGGCGTTGGGGGGTTCTGGCTGCCGCTGCTGCTGCGGTGGGGGTGTCTTGGGGTGGGGATGGCACAGGGCCCTCCCTCCTTCTTTCTAATTCCACCATCCATTTTAGAAGAACATAAACACTCATCTGAGCACAGGTGTTAGCTCACCTTTGCACTAACAGTTTGCATGACTGAAAGATTTCACACTAGTTGGTTTTAAGGCATAACAAGTATGCGTGTGAACACTATCTGTTTTATTGTACATGTCGACAGGTGGACATTTTTGCAGCTAGCAGGTGTGTTATAACATTTGAGTGTGTGTGTGGACAGGCCCCGCCCTTCTTGTACTACATTTGAACCTTACCATAATGATAAACAACCAGTAAACTTGTTGCTTTATGCTGCTTCATGGTCTTATCCCCCTTTTCCTCCTATTATCACCCTCCTACCCCCCTCTCTCTACGCTTCCTCTCTCTTCTTCCCTCTTTCCTTTTTCCGTCCGGTCCAACACCAAAGATTTACTTTACAAAAATGTTTGGAAGTGTAAAAGTTTGGCCTCAATTACAAGGGGTTATTCAACATACCTCTGTTGTCTGAAGGTGCTCAACCCCTCTTGTTAAAGTAAAATATGTCCAACACAAGAGGCCCTCAGCTCTCATCTGTCTGCCCAGCTGTTGGACCAGGACAAGTTAGAAAAAAAAAAATGTGTGTCACATGGCCAGTGTGGAGTGTAACATGAGGAAGGCTGGGGTAAGAAAGTATCATTTGAGCGAACAAAAGAAAGTTTGAAGCTTATGGCTCCCCTTTGCCCATTAAAAAAGAACAAATGAAACTCAATAGAAAATCAAGAAAAGCATGTTTAAAACAAATTCAGCCACTCCATTGTTTAATAAATAGAAAATAAACATAAGAAAAAAATCTTTGAAAACCAGACTGTAAACGTATATTTTGAGTGTAAAACCAGACTTTTAAAATGTTAAATTGCTTCCTTGCAATCTGCCTCCAGTGCTCTAGCTAAACTAAAACATAATCTTTCTTACGCTGTGGTTGAGTTTCTTCTTCACAAATACTGATGGCGATATTTACCATTCTGCCATGATGCAATTCACAAAACATTTGCAGACAGTGCGTGTAACTGCGAGAATACAGCTCTGATGTTGCTTTAAACATGTGAAGGTGCTGCTGCACTAAAACACAGGCAGTACTATGAATTTGTAAAATTATGCAAACCTCTCTCTTTTATTAAAGTTTTCCTAATTTCCAATTTTCTTTTAATTAGTACTGGTGGGATGGCCTACTTCCTGTGTTGCTCTGCCTGTTAATTCTCCATCAGGTCTTGTATTGTTTAAAATCGTGTTTTGTCACATATAAGTTTAACATATTTAAAGATTTTTTTCATGGCACTAGTCTGCCATTCCCTGCATTTTAAAATGTTTTTAAATGAGTGTCTAGGCAACTTCCTCTGGCCCTACTCACTGCTGATTACTTGGCAATCAGTCAATCAGAACCCCAAATGAAGGGTTAATTGTGAATGTATCAGATCATCCAAACTAAATTTTTACTTTCCAGTTGTTATCATCAAGCTCCCACGTTCAGATCACAAATTTAAAACATCTATGCTGTATGAAGAGACAGTCAGAGAGATCATCCAGTGTAGTATCTGAAATTCGACCTCAACAATCCTCATTTCACTTGCTATGAGCTCAAGATAAGCAAAGTCTCAGGGGGGCTGAATGTCTAGAATAACAATGAGGTGTTGAAATTGCAACCAGCTATCACAGGATTAACGTAAAGAGAGCCAGTTCGCCAGCTTTTCCCTTTTTTGGCTGAAGGTTGAGTCTTTGACTGTGAGATTGACACATCACTCACTGTCAGGAGACAGGATGAACCTGCCCGACTGTCACGAGCAACAGAACCTGCTTAATACTCGCTTGTGTTTGTGTCAACACTGTGGCACCTGGTACCCAGTCAAACGTCCTGCAGACCCTGGGGTTTGGCTTTTCAGCAGACTCCCAGTGGAGAAAGAGAAACAGATTATCAATGTATACATGCTCACAATCATCAGATATTGGCAAATATTTTCAATGATCAGATATCAGGGGTTTGGGAAGGCAATCAGAAAAATCTAGACCATTTTTCAAAAGTACTTTGTGTAAAAGAGGTAGAGACCAATGGTAGTTTCTCACTTCCTGATACTTAAAAACATCCACTAGTCTGTTATTGGCGAGCATGGTGAGGCCAACAGATAGATGTTACTGCTGTTTATCCTCCTTAACAGGGAAAGGGACATTGGCTTAGCGGTAAATACAGCATGCAACCCTAGTTTTTAATTAGCATATGTTCCGCACCATATGATGCCCTTAAATACCTTTTTATTTTGTATAATCTGCAGTGCCTTATATATGGATTGACTCTGGTCGTTCTTACTGATGTCTAAGTAATTTTGAGAGGTACACGTTGCTCTGTGAAAATTTCAGCCTGTTTATTTATAAGTTGCAAACAAGGTTGGGTGTTATTGTGCATATGCTACGTGACTAACATGAAGCGATGTTGCACTGTTTTTTTTTTTACGTGTTACTACAAAAGTTAGGAGTTAAGCGTTGTCCCAGTAATGTTGTCTTTAATGGTACTAGTCAACTCTTATAGTGCAAAATACAGTTAGATGTTGTTGTAAATGGCAATGTGACTAGCGTGTAGCGATGTTGAACTGTTTTATTTATTTATTTGCAACAACCTATCCAACAACTGAAGCGAACAGATGAAACCTGAAGGCCTTTTTATTGTTGAACCAGGTCTTACTATTACAAAAGGTTATGTATTTTTGAATTGACAACACTGTATAAACCCTTTTTATTATTTCTGATTTATTTATTTACATTTTATGTTTAGAAATATATATATATATATATATATATATATATATATATATATATATATATATATATATATATATATATATATATATATATTTAAAGTATTGTGGCGCCAATTAATAAAAAAGTCTGACTATTGCTTAGACTTATCTCTGACTCATGTGGCCTGAAGCAGTGAACCTTAAATGTAAGAAATGTTCGAAAATAGACCATTCATCTTTGATGCGTCCTATAGTGCGCATAATTTCTTAAACACCTTCATAGAAGTCACAGTACATGCTGGGAACTATCAGCTTTTGAGGCTGTCGGAGGTGTGTGAATGGGATTTTCTTATTACCAGAAAACCTCTATTATCCGATTAGGGATTTCCGATTATCCTGTTTACATGGCTGATCAGTGCGAGTGATGTTCTATTATAGTAATCAAGCTGCTCAGTGACTCTTTAATAAAATTGTGCCTTCACCACAGCATGACCCTAGTGGCTACCCAGCCACCAATCCATCATTCATGTGTGACCTACGTACTACTTTTGGAAGCTGTTCCTTTGCTTTAATGGGAAAAAAACATGCCTGCTATGTTCATATGTTGATGGTCAACACTCTAAAGCTCTCAGTTTTATGGGACATATTTTTTTATTTAGCTAGACGTGAATAGCTCAGCAGTTTTAGATTCTTTTTTCTTACACAGTTCAATTTGAGTTTTGGTTTTCCAGTAGCAACCTGCTGGTATATTTCTCAAAGAGGAGGACAGGAAAAACGTCACATCTTCTATGAAATTAGGAAGGTCACAATGATTCCATGTTGTTGAAAAAGGTTGGGAGTAGTGGAATGGGATGCCATGAAAACAATTCTAAATACTATTTCTAGGCTAAATGGAACATTTCAATTTGGAGCTTTTCTCTTTTAAAGCTGTTGAGAACAAATATGCTTAATCTCAGCATGCAGTATCTCACTGCAGGAATCTGGCTGAGGGGGCAATTTTGCTCAATTTTTTAGCCCATCCCAGCTACTGCAAGGAGCATCCTTAAAACTGGGCCAGTTGTGAATATCGCTCACCAGGACTGGGGAACTACAAATACATTTTTAGGATTGGGGAGGTGATACATGCTGCAGATTACCAACACAAAGAAATATGCTAACGTGTCCATCATTGAAATATCCTCTGGAGAACCACTGAGTAAGCAATTTGATGATGCTTCTCTTTAAAAAAAATGTAGTGGGGATAAAGTCACAACCTGTCATTGTGATCATTTTGAAATTTAAACAGACTCTTGATGCCAATTTTCTTATGGCAGTTTTTCGCCAAAACAGACTCTAGATGCAATATTGACACCCAATGGGTTTTTGGAACATCATTAACAGTCAAAAACTGCAAGGGGTACAATGATCGCTTCACCCACAAAAACCTGTTTTGAAACAAAAATTTAGGTATTAGTTTAACTCACCCCTGCACCCCTCGCCCAAATGGCAGGTTGAAAGGGACAAAGCGGTACAAAAATGGATGAGTTTAACTCTTGACTGTTTTCTGAACTGTTTTTCAGAAACATTTTGTAGGTTTTCTGTTTTAATAAAGGAAGGGGTGTAACAATTTATCAATTTAATAGATTAATTGAATTGTATTCCTAATCAACCAGATTGTTATATTCGCCGGATCAAATTAACCTCTTCCGTTATAAGTTGTTTCAAATTAAATAAATTGATCATTTAAATATTTAAAAATACTATTTGGATTTAGACATAAATGGTTTATTTTTGCTATAGCGTAAAAATTGATCAGTACCATCTGACAGACAACACACATGTGATGTCTGCAAAAAACTGACAGTCCATCATTCCAGTCAATATTGTGGCTTATTTTGAACTTAGCAAAAACATGTGACCATGCAGTGTTCTGGAATGTTCTAAGAATGATTACTTTGGATTTTTTGGATGTGGAAAAACAACAGTGGGCTGAACTTTAGGAAACTAAAATATGAATGGATTTGACATTAATTCTTTTTTACTTGTTTGTTTGAACACATATTGAATTTACACTTATTATTATTATCTTCAAAAATACAGGGGACTCTAAGAAAACTTCGAAAGCTACACTGTTCGAGTACCAGATAAGTTAATCTCCTGAGTCACACTGTTTAAAGTTTTGGCCCAGATGACCTGGATCATTGTAGGTCAGTTAATGGGATCATTCAAAATAGACCAATATCGACTGAATAGAATGGAAGTCAACCACAAGTGTAAAATGAATCAAATTTTTGTTAAAATGAATCGTTTCACCCCTACATCTATAAAAGTGTGTGAGGAGGACATACACACACATAGTTTTGTCTCCCTTCTCCTCTCTAAATTACTTCCCAAGTTGTCTGATTGAACAGTCCTAGCTGCTCCTGACTCGACTCACCAGTACATAATTCAGCCATTTGGGTGACAATAACATGGTGTGTTTCAATAAACTGGAGCGGTTGAATCCAATCTAATCTAGGCTAAATAATTGGAACTGGTGGACTGCAGACCTGGGTTTGATGTAATTACTTCATGAGGGAGCACATGGGTTTCCGTGGGTTTATTATTATCTCAATTTACATTCACATAAATTCAAGAAGTTTCAAGTCTTAAGTTGGTTTATAGTTACTTGAGCTGGAGGGGTAGATGTAAATTCCAGATTTCAGGAGGAGACGTGTCAGCAGGATTGGAAGCCTGTGCTAGATTGAACTTCCTCTTGGCTTTGGGATAGTGATGTATTGGCTAACAGTAGGCTGTTCATCTGGTCACTACCTGTCTGACAGCACTCCGGGTCAAGAAGTTACGATTGTGCCGTGTGCTATCAAGCACAGGACGACAATAGAGCATGCCTGATTAGCATATTTGCATCATTATCTAAACAAGCCCACTTCTTTGCTCTCACGAGCTTGTAAACTATGGTTTCTAACTAAAATAAAAAATGAGGCAAACAGTAAACCCCCTTTTAAAAAATTCCCCTCGAAGTGATTTGTAAAGCCGCTAAGCTCTTGTTCTCCTTCCTTTCTGTAATAAATAGTTCTACATTTTTCAGCAGGCTGTGGGTTAAATTCACCCCCTTAGGCCGTAATTAGTGAGAAGTTGAGTGATGAGAACACAGCTACTTTGTGGGCACAAAGTTCTTTTGTTGCCGCAGTGAGGCAGGAAATCTCAAAGTTGTTTGCATCGTCGGGGATTACAGAGGCCTCTCTTATTTGCAGTCGAGGCTGCAGAGCTGTTTGGCGAGGACAAAGCGGCACTGTGCTGATGAGTGCTCACTGCCGCAGCTCATCTTGATTGACACTTGTCATAGGTGCTGCTCTTCATTTTTGTAGCAGTAAATGACATGTGGGGTAATAGCCTTTCAAGTTGCTTATCCTCTGTTCTCATGCCGTCGGTCTTACTTTGTTACTGAGCCTATTGTCTGGATAATAAGCCTGTCCAGTTTGTCTGTTTTTTCTGTCTTACTGTTACATGTGTGTGAGCCTGTTTCCTCTTGCTGCCATCATTGCACGTAGCTATGGAAGCGATTCTGTGGCATAATTAAAAATAAAAGTCAAAACCAGAAATGCTTTTTCATTCTCTTCTTCAACACCGCTTATTCTGTCTCTTAATTAAAATGACAATGAAAATGGTATTTGACATTTCATTTTCAAAAAGTTCTCTGCTAAATGTGTAGTAAAATCCATTTAGAAATTGGATTAACAGAAATGCTTTTTCATTTTCAAAATGTAACTGCATCAAATGAGACAAAATTAAAATGAAAAATCAATACTTCAAAATGCTTTTTCATTTCTAATTAAAAAATGCTTACTCTGTGTCATAATTAAAATGAAAAGAAGAGTTGCATTTTCATTTTTAACATCACCCTGCGAACATTGTCGCATTATTCAGTTCGAATAAGCATTTCCATCATCCTTTATTTTGTTCTGGACACCACTGGAAACACAAATTCATATGATGGTTTCTCAGATCGTAGCAGCACTTCACTTCGAGATTCGCGAGGGCTTTCGCTTTGCTATCGCGAGCAGCTACCGGTCGAAGAAAAAAACTTGTCGGGGAGAGGGGGGTTTCTAGCGAACCGCGGTGCGTCTGCAGAGGACGGAAATGCCTTTCTGATAGTCCTGAGAAGCTGTGTAAAATCATCAGGAGTTCACAACCATCACAAAGCCGTCTTCTCTGCCGCTAACACAAAGCTACACTGCTCCTAGCCTGTCTGTCTCTTTAGCAGCCGGACACACAGAGAAAGCACTGACGTCATCGCCCCGCCTCCTCGCTGGAAATGCTTATTCATATTGAATATTGCGACAATGTTCGCAGGGTGGATGTGAAAAATGAAAAAGTAAATCCTCTTTGCATTTCGTTTTGAAGTCCTCAACACAGAATAAGGTAGTTTTTAAGTAGAAAATTAAAAAGCATTTTGAGTATTGATTTTTAGAGCATTTGATGCAGTTACATTTTGAAAATTAAAAAGTGTTCTACTAATTCATTTAATAGTCAAATTAGACATTCTAAATAAATTTTTGCTACACATTACCAGTAAAACTTTTTTTGAAAATAAAATGTCAAATACCATTTTCATTATCATTTTAATTAAGTGACAAAATAAGCAGTGTTGACGAAGAAAATGAAAAAGCATTTTGAAGGATTGCTTTTTTTTCATTTAAATTTTGAGTCAAAAAATGCAGCTTC
The DNA here is from genome assembly GCA_037389245.1 of Oryzias sinensis. NCBI lineage: Eukaryota > Metazoa > Chordata > Actinopteri > Beloniformes > Adrianichthyidae > Oryzias > Oryzias sinensis. Next base: position 8,150,944 of record CM074496.1, read on the forward strand.
ATTTTGAAAATGAAAAAAGCATTCTGGTTTTTGACTTTTATTTTAATTATGCTACTACAATAAACTTCCATACATTTCAGCACCTTGATGATATAATCCATTTTATTAGTATTTATGGCTATATTCATGTCTATGTGCTTTTATGCATGGTAAATTAGAGTGTAAGTATTAAAATTAGATCTTTAAGTGCATTACATGCATCACAAAAAGGAGTTATTCCAGCCTATACCTAGGATAAAACAAAATAAAATTAAAATACAAAGAAAATCTGTATAACACCAATTTTCCTTTGAATTAAAAACCCGTCACCGTGTCAGGCAGCTAAAAATCAAGATAATTGCTTTGGGGTTTTCTATAATTGTGCTTTTTTTTGTGCAGTGTCAGCTCAGCTTTTTCCCCAGCCTATATTTATAAAAACAGTTCGTTGTTGAGTTGAACTTGATAATTTATTTTCAGTTTTCTGTCATGTTTACGTCTTTTGTTATATTAAATTTATAAGAGCAAATGACCTCTGTTTTGCCTCAACATAACTTGTTTTCAACGGTTTGATTTCTACTTCTCAGGTTCTGCTCTGCAGAGAAAAAAGTCAGAATGTGCGAAAAGTAGGAGAATTAAGTAAAGTAAAAAGAAACTCACTCTGACTCACTGAGTGTCTGACTACTGACAAACAAATGACTAGCAACCTGGGATTTAAGGTCAATAAGAAACATCTGTCAGGATCAAAACCTAAATCTGCTTTTAAACTAACTTTTAATATAGCAGGCATTATGTGCCCCAGTGGAAAGTCAAACCTCCAGGCTTTCCTAACCTTTCCCTCCTAATTAAGCTATAGCCATTTAACCCCGCACCTGACTGGTGTCCATGGATTACATGAAATCTTTCCACCTTTATCCACCTTTGTCATGGTAGGGAGAACACGTCAATGTAAGGGTGGGGTCATCTAAGATAGCACAAGGGTTAGAGGACGTCATGAAAGTGGACTGTACTATTGACATGTGTGTGGAAAGGGTATTGTGAAGTATTCGTAAGGATAATATAAGTCACACAGACTAGTGACGTGCAGGTGAGGCTGTTGTACGTTTTTTTTTACGCCGCCCTTGAGTTATTAATAAGGAGAGCGTACTGGCTCTTTACTAAACACACAGAAATGCTTCACACACTGGGTTTGCAGGAGATATATAAGTGCCAATAACTTGCCCATAGGACGTCCACACAAATTACCCTATGATTGTCTAATTTCTTCATTCCTAACAACTAGGCTACGTTACGTGCAAGGCACACCCAAAAAGCTTGCATTTATCTCTTGAACAGCACTGATTGTCATGGTGGGCTGTCTGCACAGGGTTCAGGGGGGGGGGGGGGGTGGGTTAAAAAAAGTAAAAACATTTGTCCCAGCATCTAACCACTTTACCCTCATAACCCTTGTGGAGTGTGATTGAAGTGTTCACCACAAACTGACGGCCGCTTCATGCCTATAAAATAAAAAAAGTGTGCATGAACATTTTTGCCTGACAGCAGGGGTCCCCAAATCCAGGCTTTGAGGGACGGTGTTCTACATGTTTTCCAACCAACCTGCCATTGAAGCTCCTTATTGGCTAAACACACCTGATAAAGGTAATCAGCAGCAAATAAGGCAGGATTTTCTAGAAAACCAGCAGGACACCGGCTCTCGATGCCTGGATTTTGGGACCCCTGCTTACAGACTCACAAGGTTCTCTATGATCTGAAAATGTCCTGATTAGCCCAAGTTGCACCAGCAGACCGCACATATCCACCCATCAGGGCAGTTGTAACAAAGGCTTTACCTGGATCAGGTGTTTCCAACCAGTCAGAGGCTGTAAGGACAGGGATGGTGGGAAAAGCTTTATCACAGTCGCTTTCAAGCACTTCTTTCACAATGGAAAACCCAACCAAAGGAGTTTATAACCGTATAAGACCTTTTGACTCTTATGGTGTTTTTTTGTTTAAGGCTGTTGTGAAGAGTAGTGAATGGAGAGTTAGTTATTTATTGCAAAGGCTTTATGAGTCTAGTCTTCTCACTTTTATCAGAAATTCAGCAGATTTTGATGTTCTTTTACCTACAAGGATACACCTTCACCTGATCTCATCAGTTTCTTTATTATTTGTCTGTTAGTTTTAGTACTTACATATCAAGTACTTACATAGTACTTGATATGGACCAACATTTCAGCCGGGTTGGAAAATGTCCCAAAAGCTTTGCTTTAACTTTACATCAAACCAAAACTTTCTCCTATGTATGAGACTGTGTTGTAAATAACATTCAGTAACAAAACACCCTGTGCCCTGGAGAGAAAAAGAAGATCATTTCAGATACAACTATTACAGATTATTACTACAGTTATAGGCTTTCTTTATCTCACCACAGTTTTCCTTTGCTAACGACATATTATATGCTACCACTGCCGTCCTCCCAGGATTTCATCAAGTATATAAGTCATTACAATTGCCTCTCAGGCCGCTGTAACTAGAATGAGTTTTCAGTGCGTTTCACATGATGTTCCTGCTGCACTATCTTGCCTAATTTCCCCAGTGCCGCTGAATCATAGAAGCAAACATTGATGCCGGGTCAAATCTTAGTCGAAAACTTGGCTCTACCTTTTCCTTTCTTAAAAAAAACCCCTACCAAAAACCAGAACAACAAACCTTCCTTCGGATTTTTAAATCAACACCAGCCTTTTTCTTTTGCAATTAGCATTTTATGTCACTTTGGAGATGTGGGCAACTCTTTCATTTCCATTGATATTGTCTTCTGTCCTTCATTGCTGTTATTAGCCACAGATGTTGGGTGTTCAGCCAAGGACCTAAAGTCGTTTCACTGAGTTCGCATCAATGAGCTAATAATTCAGCCACTTTTCAAATGGATGCCTGTGTGTGCACGGATGACCTTTGTCCTGATGCGGAGCCGATTGAAAATCAGTAATATATTCATTAACTTCATTGTACATGGAAGGCAATTTGAACAACCTTGAAAATGATCGTAAGTCACTCATCTTCAAGCTTAGTGTTCTAGTATGATTAATGTGAAGTACTTAAGCAAGGCATTTCTGCCTCATAGAAGATGGATGGATAGATGCACACACTGTAGCTCGTCAGGAGATGCAATGTGCAAACTAAAAACGACAACAAAATAAAAATAAAAAAAACATTATTGTGGATTCATGCAATTGGACTTGGTTCATTCTGGAAAGAAAACATTTAACACTAGAACGTCCGTAGGGCAGCCATTTGGCTTTTCTACCTACAATGTCCAAGGGACAGCCAAGTGGCTGGATTAGTTAAAATTTACATGCCCAAAGAGCAGCCTTCAACATAGTTTGCACATGAACAGCACAGCCATTAGGTTGTTCTTTTGGCATGCAAAAAGGACAAGCCAAGTGGCTGCGCAAGTTTTCACTATTTCCCCTCACCTCTGTCACTTCTAGTAAGAGGTCACCACAGTTTGGTTTTTCTTTTTTGGCTGAGATTTATCGTTCATGCACAAGAGACGCTTCTTTACCGACATAATACTGAAATGCTCAAGCAAAGAAATCATGTGGTCAAAGTCATATCTTCAACCCACTACTTGTCTGCACATACTTGGTACTGCCCCAAAATCTCCTTTCTGCATTTGCCACATGGTATACTTGTAGCACTCAACAAAGCGCACTCTGGCCTTATTGTTCTTGTACTGACTATTCACCTGGAATATTGCCCGTTTCCCTTTGCCAGGTATGGGAGCTTGTCACCAAATACAGTATTCCTTTTTCGCCTTCTCAGCTCCCGCATGTACCTGTGCGAGGTTTTTTACTGATTCTGGAAGCTCCCAGTGAATTTTGCCTGGGTTGAAAGTTTGATGCAGTTGGCAACAACAAACCCACAAACATTGGAGATTGCAGGAAACCTGTCAGTCCCAACTTGTTCCATGCGCGTGCCCTTGACATCAAAGTGTAAATGCTGCATGATATCTTTGAAGTGGTTTCTGATCATAGTTTTTTTTAGATCAGTGTATTTCCCATTTTTGCCAACGATCTTGCATCCTGCGTTTTGCATGGATGGAAGTTTTATCCCCCCCTCACAAGGAGGATGGCAATGAACCCCATTAGTTCAGGGAGGGCCATGAACCAGCTGTCATCTTCTGTCTGACGTTCATGCTGAACAGTACAGTCCCCAATAGTCTGAAGCATGTTCAGAGTGAGGAAACACAGGAAACTCTGTAAGCGAGTCGACACCGTACTTCTGACCAAAGCAGTTGGCTCTTCCTCAGCAGTGTAACATTCAATTGTGTTGTGATGGAGAGGCCTCCCAACCTTTTCTGAATGCCACATCGTGCCATCTTTTGCTTTTTCTGTTGGCACAGTGTGTCTCCTCTCTGTCGTCCTCTCTTTTCTGATGGCAATGAAATCTCTTCAACTGTGATCTGATTTCTGAGATCTGAGCAATGAAAACCTTCAGCAATGTAAAGATATATGTTGTTTCACTTGTTTATTTTAATTTTTTGTGTTGAATTCTAGTTGTAACTATAAATTCCAAAACATGTCAAATAGGCCTCCTTTGCCTCCCCGGTCCAAGAAACATGTGGGTAAATTAAATGACTAAATTTCTCATAGGTGTGTATGTGAGGGTGCCCTGTTATTTATCTATGTGGCCCTGCAATGGACTGGTGACCCATCCAGGGTGTACCCCTCCCCAGTTGCTTGTGACTAGCTGGGATGTGCTCCAGCAGACCCCTGTGATCCTGACCAGGATGAGCAGGCACAGAAAATAAATGGATAGACAACTGAATCAGCAAATGAGAACAAGATGTTCATGAAATCTTATCAAAAGAAATATCTGTCTGAGTCCAGCTAAATGACTATCTCTTCTCCCTCAGAGTCAAATGGGTTGACTTGCTCCAGGATCATTTTCAATGTCTGCTCAGGGTAGTAAAATTAAGGCATCTTGGTTTATCAGTTGACAAACTGGGAGTCAAAGTTTGTCAGAGCTTGGAGGCTCTTTTGAAGCAGAAAAACCTCCCCCACCCTGATCTGAGTAAAGAATGTGGTTAGCTAGGACATGTCTTCATCCAGATGATCAGGTAGTTGGTGCTGCATTTACAAATGAAAGGTGGCTAATTGAAGGCTGTTGAATTAGTCATTTCGAGCCACCCAGCCATTTGGCTGTGCTCTGGACGCTGCAGGGGGAGTGAAAAATCCTGGGCGTTCTAGTGTTAAAGACCTGCTCCAATCATTTTTAATCTCTTGTCAAAGTGTTCCCAGTGGTCTTTTAATTTTGATGATGCCGTTTTTAGGCAAAATAAAAAAATAAACTGTAGTTTTCTAGGGCATAATTGCTGCAGAGCGGCAGGAGTTCATTAGACATTCACCTTTGAGTTGTGGGCGGGACCGTAAAAGTATAGTAAGCCCCCCCCTCCTCCCCGTTGCTTGAGGTTTTTCTGTAGACACTCTCTCCTACAAGCTTACAGCCCCTCACAGACCCAACCTAACATTATCGGTGAAACAAAAATGGCGAACAATATCGGAACTATGCAGACATACAGTTTTAAGCCAGATACCAGCTCAAACGAGAAAAACAAAGACGTACATTTGCCACACATCGTGAATACGGTCTTTTTCTATTTTCTTGTCTGCTCTCGATTCACAAAAATGTGAAGAAAAAAAACTGAAACGCAATTTTAAGCTTATTTTCTTTATACATATCCTCCATCATGAGAAAAATGCCCCAAGAACATGTTAAAAATGACTTTCATTGGTGTGCGTCTTTAACAAAAACCTGGGTCAAAGATAGAATTACAGTAATTGTGTTCAAGGTAAATATTGTAATTTGTTCTGGGACTAATAGCTTAATTTTCATACTCTAACTCTTACAATTTTCAGTTGAGTCATTTGTTTTACACGAACTGTGTTGGAAATATATATGAACAAAAGTTCCAGTCTTCTAAATACTTTGTATCTTGGAGTCAAATACAATCAAAATGATTCAGATTTATTCATTGAGTGTGTCACAGAAGTGATTCCCATTTCACTGTGAAAAGCACACAAGAATACAAATGATTCAGAAATATACATTCAATCAAAAATGATCCAAGAAGAGGAATGAGATACAACATTGTGTAGACAAAACTATTGTTGGTTGATGCTATCCTGCAGCCATCCCCACATTTCTATCCAAACCTTGGTGCTTTTTGTGTGAAAATGTAAATAAAAGGATTTATACATAGAGTTGATTGATCATCATTCTCTTTCTGTAGGTAAATTATTTTATGAACTTATGTTTCTTCCTCTTCTCAAAGCTGTCACAGTGTGAAGTGGCCTCAGCTATTACTGTTCCCTTACTTGAAAGGTTGGCTGCCACCATGAAGTCTGGTTGGTCAACCAGAACACATTTTTTTTGTCACATCAGAAAATGTGACAGGTCAAGGCATATTTTATTTTCTAATCTGTTCAAAGGGATATCCCATTTTGACTTCATGTCTTCAAAACACAATTTGGCATAAATGGGTATGAGAAGTATTCTGGGTGCTCAGATATAGGTGTTGGATGGAAATCTATCCATGAAGAGTCTCATCCATAGTTCCAAAACAGAAAAACTCCAGTGGCAGATGAAGCACTCCTAACCACCTCAGCATGGCTTTTAACGAAATACCAGGTCTATGTGACCCGAACCACTCAGGTCATTGTTTTGGTCACTTGGTCATCATGATTATCAAGTCTGACTCCTCCCTCATATAAGAATAAATGCAAAACGTCTTTAACATCAAAAGTTAAGTTCAGATTATCTTATTTAAAACTTTTTCAACTAAGTTGAAAAGAAAAAAACATTTCCATCTCATAAACTTGTATTGTGTATTACTGCTACTTACATCACATGGCTTAAGTTGTATGTTTGATTTCTGTTTATACTATCGCCTTTTATATTGTTCATACTTATTGATAAGTTTACAGAGGTGACTGAAGCCTACTGCAGCTGTCAGAGGGCAAAGGCAGAGTACCACCTGGACAGAGACGTCCACACAACCTCATACTAACTTTTCTAAGAAGAAATTACTCACCAATTAATATATTAAATGTGTTTTGAACTCTGTAGTACCTGGGAAAAACAGGGATCTGCAAACTGTGCCCAGAAAAAGACCTAACCGAGTCTTTCTCATTGGTTCAACAGTGGTAACCAACCACCACACCACTGCACTGACCTTCCCGCCTTGCTGTTAACCCTTTAACACTGGAGCGTTAGCTCTGTGTTGACAATCTTTTGACTACTGTAACTCTTCAATCATTTACGCAATAACATTATTCTAGTAGATTCTGCAGCGGAGAAAAGCAGCCCTGTGTTGATATGCAGCACTGTACAGCAGTGAAGCGTTTACGCAATCCATGTAAAGTGTTCACATTATGGTAATAATGTGTTGTACGTCGGTCAAAGGCCGATATGCTAAACCACATTTCTTTGCAACAATATCAGCTGATTCAGAGAGATTGAAAAAACAGTTCAAAAGTTTAAATAGGTCAAGGAAGTGTTAATTCACTGTTGCCGGGGACATCTCTGATGCTAAAGGGTTAAAATACGGTGGCCTGGAAGTGCAAATCACATCAACAAATCACTTAAATCAATTAATCAATTAAAAACAAAATAAATGTTAAAAAGCAACATTACAAAGCAAAATTGTTTTCTTTTTTATTATTGTTGTGATCTTTAAAATGTTTTTGTGTCAAATGATATGTTGTGGTTTGCACTTCAGGGCCACCGTACATAAAGCACATCGGATGTGAACATCTTGATGAAGTAACGATGCCAATTTTGTGAATAACACCATATTTCTACATTATGATCAATATGCCAAAATATCCAAAACCCAGCTTTACTCAACAATACTTTGAGTTCCCAGACGACACGTGGTTCCTGAAGGTAACTGATGTTAAAGGTACCTCCTAACAGCTACATGTTTAGGGTTTTTGTCTTTCTGCAGAAAACCAGACACGTCCCTTATTCTGTTTCACGTATGAGCATCTGCACATATCTCTCAGACATAGATCCGAAAAAAACAAAAACAGAGACGTCAAACTCATGATCATTAATGATTGCGTACAATTGTTTAATAATACGATTGACTCTAAACCCGATGATGTCTGCTTTACCAAAAAGTATTTTTCAGTTTAAAAAAAAAAAAAAATCTATATATTGTGGGTTGTAGGAAAGTGTGGGATCCAAATGACATTGAAGCCAGTGTAAAATAAATATGACATAGAAATAATTATTACCACTTAATAATCAAACCAGATCATGTAAGCTGGCAGAAAATGTGTCTTTGAAGCACATACAAAATAATTCCTAGAGATCAGAGCCAGCAATTATTTTTGTTGATGATGTGGTGGTGGTGGTACAGTTTCTCCTCCGAGGTGTCCCTCTGTGCAGCTTTCACATCCAATCCTCTTCCATCTCATCTCATTGATGCAGCTGCTGAGACAACAGAGAAGAGGAAGAGTCTGGGATGAAAGACATTCAGAGGCACTGGTTGGTAACCCAGCAGGGTGGAGAAAAACATGATGGCTTGTCATCACTCCAGCGTCAGCTCTGGTGGACGCGCTAGGATCTCCTGGGAGTCAATCCCTGAGCTGGCAGCAGGGCTGATTTGGTGCTCTGCGGTTGGCCAATGTGCACTGTCAGTCAGAGCCAAACAAATTGATGCATGTGCTCCACTGTTGCGTATCTAGTACAAGACAATTAAAAGTGACATCCTTTTACACAAAATGATGTATTGGTTAAAATTAATCAAAATTGAAATACTTGTAAAAATGAATCATAGCACGTGCTGAAAAGTCCCTTTGTTGTTCATCACATGAAATGTGACAAAATGTCAATTTCTGATAAATAGTACGTTAGATGGTATGTTTTGAGCAAAGGCATTTTTTAAAAGATGCCATCTATCAATGTGACATTAATTTATAGTTGCTGAAGGTCAGCCACTCCCTCACTGATTATTTACACAACCAGGATAAAAGAGCTATTTGGAATCCTTTTGAAACTAAGATAAGCCCAAGAAAAATGTGGCTTTTTTCTGTGATGAGAAAAGGCACAACAGGTTTGGTGCCGTCTGGGATGACTGTGGTTGAAGTAGAGGTGACGGGTAGCAGCTGATGGGGAACAAAAGTGTATATACAACAGCTGGATGGATTAAGCTGTGGTTAAAACAACTTTCTAAGAGGTGGCTGTTTGTTGTTTTTGGTCTTGTTTTTGGTAAATCAAAAGTAAGTCAGCACTCTTAGAACGAGTTTAGAAAATCAAGACCCCTCCAAATTTAAAAATTGCAGTCAGCACTGAAACCAAGACAAAAACAGAGAAATACAATAAGAACTGAAAATGATTAAAACCTTCTCAAGTTAAGGAGGCAGTCTAAGCAAAGATCCAGACTTCCCTCTCCCCAGTCACTTTCTCCAGCTCCTCTTGGAGAAGTCCAAGTCATTCCCAGGCCAGCTGGGCTTCAGTGAGTCTTGGGTCTTCCTCAGTGTCTCCTCCCAGTTGGACAGAAACACTTCCCCGGGGAAGCATCCAGGAGGCACCAGATGCCTGACCCACCTCAGCTGGCTCCTCTCGATGTGGAGGAGCAGTGGCTCTACTCCAAGCTCTCTGCAGGTGACAGAGCTTCTCTAAGGGAGCGCCCAGCCATCCTACAGAGGAAGCTCATATTGGCCACTTGTGTACGCAACCAGGTTTTATTAATCATGAACCAGAACTAAATACCACAGGTGATAATTGGAACATAGATTGACCAATAATCACCCCTGAGTCAAATACCCCTGAAGTTTCTTCTTTTGTTCCAGAATCTGTTTTTTAGGAGTTATTCCTTACTGAGAAGGAGGGTCTAAGGGCATGGATGTCCAGTTTAGTTTAGTATGTTTAAGAAAGAAAAAAGAAATAAAGCTTCAGCCACCTTCAGCTAGCTGCTTGTTAACCTGGTGCTATGCAGAGACTGAAAATAAACGTTACTCTCATACTAATAATGAGGCAATCCTGTCAATATTAAAGCAGCAGCTTATCAGGGCTGGAGTAGAAAAAAGGAAAACAACTGCCACATTAGCAGACTACACAAACATGGACCAAGCGACCATCATAAGAGACTTAGCAGCTCATGCAAACAAACCTGAGTTGTCCATGTTGGTGAGACAATGTTGCACTGTCAGATTTATGATGAACCTTGGACAAACATCAACAAAACTCAACAGACAGCAACCTAGTGCCATGATTAGCCTCAACGGGGGGGCAACTGGCAAAAATGGCCACCACTGTGAAATAGAATGCAAAAAAACGTATCAAAACTATTTCACTTGGTGATGAATTAATGACCTGCCCAATTTTATTTAGCGGGAAAAGACCAAAAAGTAAAAGACAAATGAGTTGCATCACAGGGTAAAAAATGTGAGCTTGCATAGCCCCTGAAGCAGTTTGCAATAACATGTTACTTAGACAAGTTACAAACTGGAGAATGGTTGGGTTTTGTGGCGTCGCCACACCGCTGGCTCATTCAGGTCTTAACACAATCAAAGAAAAGAAACAATATTCCTGTGGTGGCATAAATATAAAATAAAATCTCCTCTGTCCTCTGACTTTTAAAATTAATTCTTCACAAAGCCAATCTTAGACCCTACAATTAGGAAAATATCAATTCTGTTCATAATAGTGTTCCCTTTGGATTTTCTTTATGTGGACTAAACTTTAGGAAACTAAAATATTAATGGATTTGTCATTAATTCTTGTTTCTGTTCATCACTTGTTTGGAATAAAACTTTTGCTGCACTTTGCAGTGTTTAAAAGACACTCTGCTCTTTGATTTGTTTGTTAATTTGTTAAATACATCAATAGAGATGGCAAAAACAAAGTGTATTAAATGTTTTAGGAAAAACGTTGATTTCATTAGGAAAATAAACTAAGAGTGATTTCATAGTTGCAAGTGTCATTAGTTGTTGCCTTCCTTTATTTGGTAGCTTACCTAAATGCTGTTGCAGTTTCAACAAGTCAGCTTGGTTCAGTCGAGTCTGAGCTCACCGACTGATAACATTTTAGCAGTGCATTATGTTCTGCATCTTGATTGGCTATTGACCATTGTCAATCAATCTCCTCTGTGCCGTGTCTTAGTATGTTCCCCAAATCTACATAAATCTTCGATTCCATTCTTTGGTTTGGTTTCATTCTATAACTCCGGACTTATTTTTCTATGAAGGGTTTGAACTTAAAGAGTTTAAACAAGAGAGAAAAGTTTGAACATGTTCATATCTGTCTAAGAAAAGTGTGTAGTGAGGAGTTTTTTAACCTTAAAACATCTGTAAAAACCCCAAAGATGCTACTTCGTGGATTTCATCTATCAAGGGTTATTTTTGGACTGTAGCTCCTGCAATAAATTAGGTAACGTGATATAAGACAAAGCTGATTTAACAGTTAAACAAGTTTACTCTGTGTATCTAATGTGTTGACTTAATTGAATTCATATTAGTTTCTAACAGCCTGTGAGATCATATTATGAGTCCCCAGTTATATTATATTAAAGTCCTCAACAGCTCTCCAACAGCTGGAAATCCATCTGCGATTTTCAATACTATATTGCACTTGTGCTACAGAACGTAGTCTAAGCACTCACTGTCCTTTTGTTCTTCTCACTGGCAGGACTGAAGTCAATACTTTATTTCTACGATTGATCTATCTACATGCATCACCTGTCTTGTCCCATGTGAAAGTGGCAGAGATGGTGTAAGATCACTTATCAAGATGGCTTACAGTTTTCCTATCGACGGACGTAGCTGCCAGTGTGCTGATAAAAAAATAACAAAAATAAAATAAAGAACAGGAAACTATCCATCTATATTTATATACAGTACAGACCAAAAGTTTGGACACACCTTTCCATTCATTTGAATGGGAAGGTGTGTCCAAACTTTTGGTCTGTACTGTATTTCTGTCCATATATGTATATCTTTTCAATGTTTTTTTAAGGAACTTATGATGTCAATTAGAACTTTAAAGATAATTTTGAAACATGCTACAACATTTTTACAGCCCTTGTGTGTCCCTTAATGTTTGGTTTAACCTTGTGGAACATCAGTAACACAGACATCACAGCTGAGCCGGTGTGTAAAACTGTTACAAGAGCAACATAAAACTAATGTTGCTTAAAATCTACAGATAAATCACACCCACCCAAATTATTAGCCATTGTATGCCTTACAGCCATTTTAAACAAGCCAATATAAAAAAATGCTTTTGCTGATATAGTTTTTGGCCTTGGGTAGAGGGGCGGAGCTGTGGCGGAGCAAAGGGACAGTTACCTCCCCACTTGTCCCTCAATTTTCAGTCAATATTAGTATAATTATTGACAAAGATTAAGAAGTCATCAATACAAGCGTCTTCAAGCATTAGTAATAGCACCTCAGCTAAAAGGAACTGCTGATTTAAAAGTAATAACAGTAACAATAGTAAAACAGCTAGAAAACGTATTTTGATCCATTCATTTGCAATGGCCTTCCACTCTGCTGTTCTCATTTGTCACCCGTCAAAAGTCTTCGGTTGAAATGATGGACCAACGTTATCATTCCATCAGCGAACTTCCACAGTACCTACCTTTTACGGTGTCTTATTGTGCTTCATTTTTTAAAATTTCATTTTGAATTTGAAATTGGATGTTGGTTTCTGGAATTCTGTTTTGATTCCTTAAATGTAATGTTGCTTTTTTTACTTTCTGTTTTGCTTTTTTTAATTGTTTGTGGTTTTGTGTTGAGTGATTTGTTGGTGTCATTTGCACTTCAGGGCTGCCTGCAATTGGCAAAAGGCTTCCCAATGAAATCCAAAGTCTCCAATTAGAATAAAAAATGAAGAAAAACAAAAAGAAAAAAAAGCAGATTTGGCATTTCACTTTCACTTCGGAAAAATTCCAGAGGCTGTTTGTCTTATAGTGCTGTGTGATTTCAGCTCAACTGTAAACTGTGACTTTTCAGTCTTCCCTCTTTCTGAACGATTAGTGTTAACAATTCAATTACTATGAGATATTTGTAGTTTTATGGTTGCATCTATACCCTCTGGTAACATCAAAATGCCAGCATATTAAAAAAGAGGCAGTTTAATTCAAGACTTTGACTGGAAAACTTGTTTATGTGAATAAATGTCTGTCAGGCACATCCAGCCATTCAAGACTTAAATTTCACATTAGAGCTGCAGACCAAGGAAACAGGATTAAATGAAAAAATAGATTAAAAACAGTGAAGTCTAAATCAAGATTTACGCAGTAATGAAAAACGGGATTACAGATTTGTCACACAAGGGAGCTGTGGGATCTTTTTTTTTTTTGGGTGGAATTTACAACAAGCAGTCATTTTATATTTTTTCACAAGTTTCTTTTGGGTTTTATTTCATGATACTTTTCTGCCCCGTATTTAAAACAATACTTTTTAAATGAACAAAAAGTTCTCTTAATTTATAACTCTAATGAGTCACAAAAGATGTTTTGACTGAACGTCTGTGGATTAAACCTCTACATGCTTTTGTTCATAACTTGCAGAGATTGACGGTACGATTTCCCTTGTGAAAGGTGACAAAAACACAAGAAGAATGTACCATCCAACAAAAAATATCAGTTCAGGTGACCCACCCCCACGCTCTCCCAATACAAATCAATTTTTCAGGTGAACACAGAAAATGGAGTACCAAATAGAGGTGAAACTAGGCTTTTAGATTTCATTCTCCTGGGTAAATATTTGTCTATTTTCTTCCACATTCAAATTTTTGCTGTTGAGAAATTATTCAGCCACATATGTCTTAATCAGCAGGGTGCTAATGCTGTCCAGCTGACTGGAAATGAGTGAAGAGGGTTTGCCAATGGGCTAAAGTGAGAGGCCAAGGGGGGATTCTCACTCACCAAGCGGCCATGTGTGACCATTTGGGAAGGAAAGCGTGTTGGTCTTTGCAGAGAGAATCTGATGATGACACTGACAAAGGCTAACTGTTGCCACACTGTAGTGTGTGAATGGTTATCTCTGATGGTGTGAAATTGTAATTTTTTCCACATAATGCGGCATTAAAGGTCATTGATCACACAGAAAACTTGACAGCTTAACCAGAACAGCAGTTCAAAGCAGCTCTGTGCTGAATTGCTGTCAACATTTTTGCACTACTGCTGTCATGGTTTTCAGGCGAGACAGACCCAGATGCTGGAACTCAGAATGATCAGAACGGTAAGTAGCTTGGTAAGTGAGTTTTAATCACAGAAGAGAGTTTATGAGAGATGAATCCTTTGACAGGAGTGGATCCGGACGTGGCTCGTGGCGAGGCTGGAGGGAACACAGCGGCAGGAGGGTTCCGAGCTTGGTTCCAGACAGCAGGTGAGTAACTGCAGGCTTCCACACAGGTGACCTTGGTTTGGATGAATCCTGAGACAGAGAGGCAGAACATGAGAGCTAGGCAGGACAGAAAACACGAGACTAGAGCAGGCTGACCAGGCGTAGTCACCGTTAGGAGTTAACGAACTGGCGTCGATGAATGGGCTGGATCTCCTTAAGAGTAGGCAGGTTGATGAGGTGAAGTGGTCACAGCTGGTGGAAGTCAGGAGCAGAGCTGAGGGGGCGGGGCTGGCCGAGGCACCGTGACAACTGCTTTTTAAATTACAGTATTTTAGCAAGAGAAGTTAGATGGGTTTTCATTCTGGCATGTGCAAAGAGGTGGTGGACAGGATGGGGTGGAAAAAACAGTTGAGGAGTCAAATATTAAAAAAAAAATACAGTGTCTAATCCCATCCAAGAGTTTTTAATGCCTAATCCCCAAATATGTATCAGCTACGTTCCTAAGTATATGGTTGGTTGACAAACAATTATGTGTTGTCAGAGGTTTTTGTGTAAAATACAGTGACATATGATGCAACACCACAACAATTAAGACATTACATTAAAGTAATTCCAACTGCGTTTACCTGATGATGAGGTAATGTACAAATTAGCCAAGAAGAAAACAGGAACAGATTGACCTAGTTATGGTAACAGACTAGCTACCCAATCATCTAATGCTAGTTTCACACCGCCCTTGGCAACGTGCGTACAAGCCAATATTTTCAGACCATGTTCATGAGCGTAAATACGTATACTGGGCTTCTGCGTACCAAACTCTCGCATTCACACATAGCTACGCCAGTTTCTACAACCATTTCTTGTCATTACATACAAAACTCACATCCATTGAACACAAGTTGAAAGCGAAATCAGGCTGAATTTTGAAGTAATGATACACGATTCCCCCTTCTTTTCAATCTGAAACGGCCCCATGTGTCTGACTTAATTTCTTGCAGGGCAGGCAGAGATCTCTGGTAGAAAAAGCCAGACCTGCTGGCCAGGGGACAGTTTGGGCCCCTTCTTGACAATGTTTGTCTGCCTGTTCTTGAACTCAATGGATGGGATATTGTAGCTGAACGTGGGCTGGCTGCCATATCGTCTCAGAAACCAGCCGTCCAAAGCAGACAGTTCGGAAGAACCACCTGACAATGATACCCGGACCATCTCACGTTGCCCGTCACACCCGGGATGTAGATCAAATATAAGGTCAGTAGATACAATGCTTCACACCGAGTAGAGCTCAGTGCACTGAACATATAGAGCAGGGGTCGGGAACCTTTTTGGCCAAGAGAGCTATAAACGCCACATATTTTGAAATGTAATTTCGAAAGAGCCATACAATAATGTAGTGTCCCTTTCCCACACTAAGGCACGGAGACTTAATCTCTTTTAAGGTTCTTTATTCTGGTTACTGTAGACCGCAACAAACGCTGTACAATTAATTCAGCAACTCCTTAATCTCTCCCGCCGAGACGAGACCACTTCTCCCAACTTTATATTCCTCTGCTCCCGCTCCAGCCCTCCCATTTCCCTTATTAGGCCCATAGCTGAACCCCATTGGTCCAAATTACCTAACAACAGGCTGAGCGACAGAACTGAGAGCCAATCAGATTTCTGCTTGATGCATTCAATGAACTACAGAACTTGTAACGCGGCCCAACAGTAACTCAGTCCAACTCAGTCTGCGACAATATGTTTAAAACTAAATATACAAATGAATATGTGTATTTGATGTAATTTCAACATTTTTAAAGTACAATAAGTCTGTGGATTCTTTTTAATAACATTGTTATGCTGTTGCTAATAAATGAAGAGTATTTCTCGTGGTAGTTTTGCTGATTGTCTAGTCTGGTTTATACGTGGTGAGTTTCTGCTTCATGCAGGCGTTGAGACGTTAAACGTGATCTTAGGTTGGTCTGAATGTGCAGTAGATGTGAGAAAGACTGATCACATGCCAAACAAACACTCACACGCTGCAGTGAGTGACGGGCAGCGGGTTTTACGGTTTTACGTTTTTACAATCCCTGCGCGATTCACCTCCTGCCTGTCCCCACAACCCCCCCACCCTCTGCTTTCTTCCTCACACATCCCGTCCCCGCAACTGCGCGCTCTTCTTCAGAGACGGGAGCGCGCAGTTTTAGGCACGGCAATTCACAGGTTTCCAGCTGGTAAAAACTCTGTGAAATGATAGATAATAGTAAACTGAAAGTGCTGGCGCAGATTTTTCTCTCCAAGCACGGCTACTACTGCGCGCCTCTGGCATCGCATCGCGCCCGAGAAGAACTGGTCTAATGAAAAAAAAAAGTATAATTAAAAATTTGTCTGTGAGCCACATGTGACCATCAAAAGAGCCATATATGGCTCGCGAGCCATAGGTTCCCGACCCCTGATATAGAGGTTGTGTGATTGTAGATGAGAGACAGGTGAGTAATGAAGCAGCTGAGGAACATCCTGGTATTGAGAGCAAGGGCTGATGGGAATTGTAGTACGGAAACCAGGAAGTGGTCAGTACTCTGGTGATTGTTCCTGCTGATGGCCAGAGGGGTAGACACGGGACCGGTTCCTAAAAGCGGCAGTATGGAAACGGCAAATGTTGGGAGTAACTGAAACAAGGAGTCTTAGTGGCTGGATGGCTCAGTTGGCTCAGTAGGACTGGCGCATGGGAAACCAGGGTTCGTTTCTTAGGCAAGACCCTTCCTGCCACTGCCTAACCATGGAGCCAGGGGTCTGGACCCCCCTGTGCCAGTCCCCAGCCCAGATAAAATACAGGATTGTCAGGACGAGCATCTGGCGTAAGGTTTTTGCCATACCAAATGTGCAGATTAGTAAAAGCTGATTTGCTGTGGCCACTCCTGAGGGCATATGGCCACATTGGGCTGCAGTGAGGCTGCGCGGGGGCAGTGAACTTCGCCACAATGTTTGAGATCTGGAGGTGGAGTGGGAGAGCTGTGTCAGGTGTGAACAGGGAGGGGGTGGTAACACACATGGAACATTCAGCAGCAGAGTAAATGAATGAATATGACCTTAGGGGCAACATCAAAACATAAAGATAAAATTATATGTTTAACTAAATCACTAGCTAAGATAATTTGACAGAGTGGAATGAATCATTTCCATTATAATTTTCAGAAAATAATTGATGACATTGCAAAAATAATCAAAGTAGGACAGAGGAATCAGATTCAAGCAAACAACTTAACAGAATTATTAGGCATGATACAGGGGACTGAAATCCTTTTAGAGGAAAAATGTGTGAACTAGACAAGAAGATATATAACAGAAATTTAGTGGAACAAAGTCTGGAATGTATTGAACATTTGAGGGTTTTTAGGGATGATGTGTTCAGCTTTTTAAGCTGCATTCTTTTAAGAATTGCGTTTTGTTCAATTTTCTTTTCCAGAAGGTGATGGTAATACTCCTGACTGCTGTGTGCCAACTGCCATGAAACAGAAAAACCAGAAACACTAAAGTGAAACCTAACAAGATAAAGGGAAA